>NLAL01000012.1:109953-201211 GCA_002374735.1 Metschnikowia sp. 13-106.1
AAAAAAAAAAAAAAAAAAAAAGAGGTAGAAATCGTAATTAAGTCTATATAATCCGAGAGTACGGAAGGAGGGATAGATCTGATGTAGGTGTAAGAGAGTGTAAGAGAGTGTCAGAATTGTTAAGTATGAATCATGTACTGGATTGCACTAGGTCTATAGAGTTTAATGGAGCGCAACGGAACTGTCAGAAATCGCACTAGATTGAATTCCATGGTTACGAGCCCGGGGGAGTGGTACGGCATGAAGAGTGATATGGCGAAGATTTTCATCTAATTCTATTCCACGGATGTATTCCACGGATTAGTACTGTTTAAATACTAGTCCAGTCTAAAAGTCACCCAATGAAAATGCTTAGCCTGCATTGCGCGCCGTGACTCAGCAGCCAGCTTGATCGCCTGATTACGTGCGCGCATGCCTAATCAAACCAGCCTAGCCAGACTATAGTTACGAAAAGACCAATACGAAGAGAAAAAAAGAGAGAGGTTTATTTAGGATTAAATATAGGAGAATGATTGGGGATGGGGAAATACACTAGAAAAGGATTAAGGTGGTTATGGAAAGGAAGGGTATGATTTTGGGTGCAAGAAGAGTAAGAGCATAGACCAGTAAGGATGTAGCAAACACCACAACCAGTATGCAATCTAAAACATATTTAGTATAATACATATAGAACATAATACATATAGAAAATAATAGATAAAAGATACACATGTAAAAGATGATACAATATCTAAATGGGGCTAATTGAGTGAAACAACATACTAAATAACCAGTAGTAGGTTGTGAAAGTCTATAGTTAAAAGGAGGGGGGTCGCGTTTCAAGCAATCTCAGTTCCCCCAGTAGTGCGCATATCAAAATGAGCGCGCGATCAAAACAACGAGGACTCCCAGTTCGTGAAACCTACCATCTCAATGTTTTCCTTCAGAACAGTCAATGCATTCGTCAATATCAGCAAGTCCAAAACCTTGGGAACTTTACAGATCGTGTCCCAAAGAACTGTCAAGTCCAAGGTTTCTGAGTCTGAAGCGCAAGTCAAGCAATTGAAGGCCAAGCTTCAAAAGGAGAAGAAGCGCTTGGCTGAATACAAAACCAAGCACAATGAGACGACCAAATCTTTGAAGCTCAAGCTGCAGAAGAGAAAGGATAAGGAGACCGAAAGCTCCAAGAAGGCCGCTGAGGCTGAGAAAAAGTTGATCAAGAAGGCTACCAAAGCATACAGATCCTTAAGCGCATTGAACCTCTTCGTCAAGGACAAATGCAACGCCACAAACTCTCTTAAGGATGTCAATGCCCAATGGGCCAAGCTCTCCGAGAGCGAGAAGGCCGTGTACGTCAAGCGTGCCGATAAATACAACGAGGAGAAGCGTAAGATCTGGACCGACGGTCCAAAGAAGCCACCTACCTCTTACTCTCTCTTTGTCAAGAAGAACTGGAAGAATCTCGGTGACTTCAAGACTTCCTCCAAGGCCATCTCCGATGCTTGGAAGGCATTGTCTGATGCCGAAAAGGATGCCTACAAGCCCGACGCAAATGCTTTCACCAACTTCAAGAAGGCTCACGACGCTTGGGTTGCCAACAGAGTGAAGCTCTACAAGGAAGAGATCGGCAGATCGTAGGTCGCTGGACACGGTGCCAACACCGAGGCTTATACTATAAGTAGTCTAAAAACTGGTCTCATTATATGTAGGTTAATGGTAAGCTCAAATCACTAGTGCTTGGACTGATGCTTGGACCGATGCTTGGGCATGCACTCAGGTCACTATTGAGCTCAGCAGCTTCTATATCCTGTTTAACTTTCAACAATGCCTTTTTCAACAAGTCAGGCAATATAGGTTTGGACACGAAGTCCACCATTCCCACTTCAAGGCATCGTTGTCTCTCCTCGCCAGCAACATTTGCAGTCAAGGCAATTATTTTGGGTAGGAACTTGTCTAGGCCACGTTGCGAAAGAGACTTCTTCAAATCAATGGTGGCCTGGATACCGTCTTTCTTGGGCATCTGTATATCCATGAAAATCACGTCATACTTCTTTCCCTCGTTGAGTCTGGCCTCGCACTTCTCCAACACCTCCACCCCGTCCTTGGCATGATCGGCCACGTAGCCTAGTTTCTTCAAGTGCTGCAGGGCCACCACCAAATTGACCATGTTGTCTTCAGCAATCAAGATGCTGAGGTCGTTGACAATGGGTTTCTCTTTGGACAAATTTTTAGACAGGATGATTTTGGACGACGTGGGTTGAAGCATGATAGCCGTGGTGGACTGGTCCAATAGGATTTTTTTCACGGACGACCTTTTGATGGGCGAAAAGAGAATGCTGCTTGGCTTCAATTTGTTCAACTCAGTATCAGAAACCATCAGCCCAAACCGGGTCAATATATGGAGCCGCACATGCTTCCACTTGGGAAGAGTGAGGGCGTGCTCGGCTTCCTTGAGGCATTCCCGGTCAACCACCAAGATTTCCACGGGACCTTCGTAAGTTTCGAGAGACTCGGAGTTCTCAAATGTGATAACGCTGGCGTTGTAGTACTCAAAGACCTGCTTGAGTGCTTGCTTCTTCCACGTCTTCTTGGAAACAATGATGACATGTTGGGGAGGGAATACCTCTTTATCATGTTTGATTTCGGCCTCGAAGGGACACGTGAACACAAAGGTGGAACCAGAATTCTCCTGGCTGGTGTAGGTGATTTTACCGTTCATGATCTCGGCCAATTTCTTGGAGATGGCCAAGCCTAGACCCGAGCCTCCATACACTCTTCTGGAGGAACCATCGACTTGGGTGAAAGCCCCGAATATTTTGGAGCTGGACTCTGTTGGAATTCCAATACCGGTATCTTCCACAGATATGGAAAATTCGTACCGCTTATCTTTCATGGGTGTTGCTTCGAGAGTCACCTTGACATGGCCCACGGAGGTAAACTTGAGAGCATTGCCAACAAGATTGATGATGATCTGGCGGAATCTCGTGGCATCTCCATAGATGACTTCCACTTCAGGACAATTGTTGAAGTATGCAAACTCTAAGTGTTCGGATTCCGTCTGCTCACTAGCAAACAGAATGGCACTCTCAATGGTATCGTTAATGGAGAATGCAGCATTCTCAAGATTAAAGGACCCGTGCTCTATCTTGGTGAAGGCAAGGATTCCGTCAATGATGTTGAGTGTGACCAAGGCCGAGTTTTTGATGGTTTCAACGTACTCCCGTTGCACATTGTCCAAGTCCGTATCTAGCAAGAAGATGGAGCATGCGAATAAAGAGTTGAAGGGCGTTCTGATCTCGTGCGACATATTAGCTAGGAAACTGGCCTTCTCCTCCGTGGCATCCTCTGCTGCCCTTTTTGCCAATTCCATTTGAGTGTAAACTGCAGATTTCGTGAATGACACGGCTGCCTGCGAGCAAAGAAGTGAAAGAAGGTCAATGACTGCGGGGTCAATGCTAAGAACAGGCGCACTGTTTGTTTTGCCAAGCCCCCTGTTCTCGAGGTAAATTGCCCCGACCACTGTTGAGGTTTTTATGGGAACACAGAACCCTGTGTAGTTGGGATTGTCCACATAGTATGGGTCATCAGAGGTGGTACCTTCATTATGCGAATGCACCGTTTCTCCACTGATCAAGGACTGGATGATCAAACTAGCAGGAGCCAAGTCTGCACGGGTCAAAAGCGACTCATTGTCTAGCACATAGATGCTATTGATGGTGCCAATGGCCTTGACGATTGGCTGAGGAGTCAGCATCTTAAGCACCACTACTCCATAGTCAACACCCATAAACATCAAGCTGCTCTCGAGTAGCTTTTGAACAATCAAATCAATGGAAGAAGATTGAGCTATAAAAAGACAGAGCTTCAAGATTTTTGTCCACTCGCCTTGGGAAGGAGGCTGGATTTTCTTGCGGAAGTAGAATTCTCGTTCGGCCTTAGAACTCATGATCAGTTCATCCGATACATCGGTCATCCTTGAGTTCTTGGACCTGCTGTCAGTGTCCACCTGAGAAGCAGGGGAATCAGCGTAGAAGCAATCATCAAAGAAGTTTTGCTGCACAGGACTTTGCTGCTCACCAACATTGGGAACTCCAGCCCAGTTGAAATCATCGAATAAGCCAGGATACTCGTTCTTGAGTTTCTCCACTTTTTTGTTGGCCATGACCGTGTTGAATAAGGCGAATGCCTTTTTGGCATAAAAATGCACTCTCTTTTCGCTGTGGGAGTTTCTCTTAAGCCAATTGGCACAGATGCGGCTGGCAATTCCGGCTTCCACCCATTTCCTCGAGTTTTCAGACTCTTCAATGGCTTCTTCAAACAAGTCAAGTAAGGCTAAAGAGGGAAACTGAGGATCCAAAGTATGGAGACTCGCTTCGATGATCTTATACTCACACCGGAAGTTAGAACTGGAGTGTTCGGACCAAAGCTTAAAACGAGCTTTGATTTCGTTTGCTATTTTCATCACTTCAGGTTTCTTCTTTGCATCTTCCTCGTGTACCAATGCAATGACACACACGAAGTAATAGAGAACATGGAGTGTGGACATGGGCAATTGCTTCAGGATAGCATAGGTTTTGTTGAGGATTAAATCCGAACACACAGAAAACTCTTCTTCCTGAGCCGCATAGAGCAACGCATTGGAATAATACACGAACTCCAAGTCAAGCGTCAACTTCTCGGAGGTGGCCTTGCTCAAGTCCATATATTCTTCCAACAGAAGCTTGCCGGTCCATAACCCCATCAAATCGCAGTAGAACATGTGCTCGAGGTCATTGTTGTACCTGACCAGTCTCCCAAGCCCCAAGGACGAGCAGTGCCATCCTCTCATGTTACCCAAGAACAATTGACTGGAGACAATGTAGCCCCTTATGAAGGTATTTTTTCCTTGGATTTGAGAAGGAAGCGACACGTATGCCAAACGCTTGATGATTCTTGGAAGTGGCATCTTGAATTGCGCCATGAACAAGAGGTATGTTTCATTGATGGTCTGGAGAGTTTGGGTGCTGGCTCCGTCATCGTTGTTAACTAGCGACATTGCCACATCTGCAAGCTCAAAGGCCTTGACCAAGCTCATATCCTCATGGAACTGAACAAAGTAGTTTGCCAAATGGAGTAATGATACGCTACAGGAAGCAGCATAACCGTAGGTTGACATGAGACTGACGAGCTGAGCGAGAATAGCCAACCGAAGATCTGGAAGCTCGAGAATATAGGTGGCATTCATTATGCTCGTGACTAATTCGGCAATCAAAATGAACCGTTTGTCCCAGGCCTTTTCCAATGTTTTGAGGCTTCTTATTTCGGCTAACGACAACGGGAGCAGACTAAGATGTTTCTCTGCAAGCTTTTTTGACTTTGCTGGGTCCAAAGAAAACTCTATTTTTAATGATTCTAGACCCTTCAATGCCTTCTTTAAGCCCTCGGTGTACTTCTTCAGACTGAACAATGAACACACGCTAAGGTGTAAAAGAGTCCAGTTATTAGCTCCAAATTCAGTTTCGGCCTGCTGTAAGAGAGTATTGGCTTCCTTATAGTTTCCAAGGTAGAAATTGCACTGGATTCTTGATAATGTCAATTTGAGCTTTCTTCGTTTATCTGTTTTGGAAAGGAACAACATAGATGCATCGAAGAATCTGAGTGCTAAACTCAAATTGGAGGTGGAGATAGCATAGCGTCCACCATTGATCATTGCATCGTGATATACTTGGATATCAGTTGGCTTGGCTGCGGCACAAGAAAATAACAAATGCGAAGCCATATTTAAGTATGCCCTCACGTTGATTTTTGAGGACTTGGAGAGGTGTTTTTGGACCCGGAGGCCACAAGTGCGATGGAACTTCTGGTATTCATTGTTGATGTCCATTTGCTTGAGGAGATAGAGCTGAATATTGCTATGGTCGAAATGGTAACGAGACCTCTTGGTGAGCTCCAAAATCACCGAGTCGGTCAACTCAAAAGGAAAGCCGGCCTCGGTTATCATGTGGAACGGGACCTTGTAGCAGATACCAGAAGATACGATTATTCTGGAGTCCAAGCACAACTGGAGCAAAGAATGAACCACCTTCAATGAGTACCCTGTGACAATCATCAACTCGCAAATGTCAAACGACCCATTGGTGCAAATAATGGTGGCAAACTTCAACAATTTCAAAGCATCGGGGTTAAGGCTAGACGTAATGTATGCTTTGATAACCTCTTCCATGCCGCCCTGTTGTAGTTCAGAACTGGCACTCTCTAAAGACTGCTCGAGTAAGCGTGGGTATGATTTGCTCTTCAACAAACAATATCGCATAAAGTACTCGAAGCAAAGAAAGTTTCCTTTGGTGACCTTGAAGACAGAATCCGAGTATTGATTGTTTTCCTGGCTGAAGAATAACTCGAAATACCGACTGAACCCACGATGGTCGAGAGGCTTGAGTTCAAACTCCATCACTGGCCACTTTAAAGCTGAGGCTACCAGGTGGTAAAAGCTTGGCTCCACACCACTATTTTCATACCGATAAACGCTTTGGCTTTCCTTGTAGGATGCAACAATAGTGATGGCAGCATTGGCAGTGTTGACTTCACAATACTCAAGGATTTCCACAAGGAGATTAAACTCGTTGACAGGAAACCAATTGATATTGTCCAAAATGAAAGTCAAGCCTCTACGAGCAAGGGCACTGAAGATGTGCTTGAAGATATAGTTGAACCTCAACTCCATATTGAGTTTATCTTCCTCATAAGGAATTTCAGTACTTTCACCTGAACTCATAGAATTGGAATCAACCGCGTCAATCTCATCCTTTATAAGTGCAACAACGGCGTCTGAGGGTAGAGTGCTCGATTTGGCCTGCACTATGGGCACCACCGGCCTGTTCTGGCGATATTTTTGGTAGTTTGGCCCAAGAAGAGCCTTCAAGTTGGGGATAGATTGAAACAACACACTCAAGTCCGCATCGATCTCGTAGGTGAAGATTTTCCGCCACCCTTCTATGGTCTCCCGCGAGGAGGAGAGGATCTGCTTTGTTATGGCGTACACACCATATATTAAAAAAGCATAACGGGCCACATTTCTATCACAGCAGTCAAAGCCCCAATGAACCACAAAGTCTTGCTTCTTCAAAGCCTCTCCGCTTATCTGCTCTAAGAATGTAGCTTTTCCAACTCCCCCTTCACCTTTAAGAAGAAGAATCTTGCATTTTTCTGGTCCATGGTACATAGCAAAGAGTTTCTGCATCGTTTCAAAGTTTTCGGTGCTAACTGAATTCAGAATGGAATTGTGGAATAGTGGCAACTTGGCTGGACTAGAAGGCTGTTTGATCTCTTCAGTGATTTTCTGCAAGTTGTCCAATGGACCTTTTGGTTTGGAATAATCCACAATGATTGTATTCAATTCTTCAAGCATGGCATCAATGCTTTGGAAGCGATCGCACGGGTTTTTCTCCATACATTTGACGATAAAATTATCGAGTTCACTGGAGATCCATTTGGGACCCAACGTTTTAGGCCGGATAGGTGCTTTGGTCAAAACGATTCTCTTGAGTTCAGCCAAATTGGAAGTTTGGAAAGGTAAACACCCCACCACAATCTCATACAAACATACTCCAAGGGAGTAGATGTCTGTTCTATAGTCCACGGAAGAAGTAGCCCCACTGGTGTTTTCGGGAGAAACAAACTGTAGACCCTGTTGGATTTTGTTATAATTTTTGTTTCTAAAGGAATTGAAGGAGTGCTCGACAGCAACGGAAAAGCAAAAGTCCCAACCTGTAAGAACCACTTCCTCATTTTGGTCAGCATCAGAAGCTGGCGTTTTGGTGCGCAAGATGTTGCTGGTAGTCAAGCCATTATGAACAATGCCATATTTATGGCAGGTGGAGAGAGCACGAAGTACGGGCACAAAGTCCTTGAGGATCTTTGCTATTAGGCTCCTGCTTTTGGGGAGTTGCTGTACACGGTTGGAGAGCTCCACGAAATCCTGGTCTGCACTGGTTCCTCGCAACGAAGATCTATCCAGAAGCAAAGAGCCCGAGTCGGAGGCAGTGCGGTCAGAAGGGCCCGAATGGATGCTTTCCGGGACTCGGCCAGTGGCGATTCTCTCATTTGTTTGATCAGTGTAGAACTCCAACAAGGTCGTGTAGTTGTTATCAGGGTAGATCATGATGAGCAATGTCTTGGAGATGCCATCGACGGAATGCTCGACACTTAGTTGATCAATAGGGTAGAGAATCCCAGGGATATCTGGCGGCAAGGTTATGGGTCTATAGGTGGGCAGGGAGGTAGAGCTGTGTTTCGCCAGAGGTTCGAGTGGCTCTTTGGAATTGCATAACCATGACTGACGCGTAGATGTAGGAGGATTGACTCCCAGAGTGATATACCAATCATTAAGAAAACGGGCAATATGGTCACAGTGGCGGATATCGGAAGATACCTTGATGAGAACGGGTCTCCCCGTCTCCTCGTGTTTGGCCGAAAACACAGACGAAGTGGTCTTATTAGTAGGAAGCTTCTCGCCTAGTTTATAACCAGCCACGAACGAAGGCACCTCTTGCGAGTCATCGTGGTTCTGGGTCTGTTTGAACTCGTAAATTCCCGCGTCATTCATGAAGTTGAGCTGGTTCTTGGCGATGTTTATGTTATCTACATACAGCAGGTGGGCCACGACCTTGCCCTGCTTGAAGTCCAGGCGAATGTCACCATAGGTCTTCTTGCCGGATCTGCTAAGCGTAGGGGAGTCCGAAGCATTAGAGTGGGAATCAGAAAGGTTACTGGAGCGATGATGTGAAGGCGTCGTGGACAGCTCTGAGCTGGAGCTGGATAGGCCCTTGGAGAAGTAGTCCAGGCCGCCCCACGCACTGGAGAGCTCCGAGTCATTGAAGAAGTTACTGGGGCAGGACGACATGGTGGCTGCAACGTTCAGAGCCGGAGGTAGGGTTGGAGTTGTAGCAGTAAAAAATGGTATGCCATTGGCCACAGGGTCCACGGGTTAGTTTAAGACTCCATGCGTTTGGCGAATGCAAAGTGTAGGCGCGGTAGTGCACACATGTGCATTGCTAAAGATGGGCGTTAGAGTCTGGGATGAGCAGCCAAAAAGCCTTAGAGGGGCAGCAACTGGCGCTGCATTTATAGTACATTTACAAAAGGGCTTTGTACTCGAGTACAAAACGCATGCGGGAGATACACACTGTTGCAGGGCGCTCCCAAGGGCTCCTGTGTTACACTTTGGGTTGCTCTCAGTGTGAGTTTTTTTTTTCTCTCGAGGTATCTGCCATTGAGACGTGCATCTGAGTGAGACACCATAATAAAGCCTCATAGCGAGGCCCACACCGCGAATGAGAATGAGACCGATGGAATTCCATCAAGTCCAGACTCCCTTTTTCCTACCCCTCCTGTCGAGCTATGTACCGGATCCCCTCGTAAATCCCCACCACTTCACGTATACAACCAACCACAAGATTGGGCCGCATTTTTGGGGTGCTGTAATATTGTAGAATGTATTAATGTAGAATCTGACGGTCGTTGGCTCCCACGTCCTTATGGTCTTTAACTATGGGTAAGTAACCATGGTCTTAACTATAGGTATGAAGAATTACGGTTTACACTGCAGTTTTAATGGAAGATATTTTGCTGTTTACAGAATACGACATGGAAGAAAGGGAGAACTATGGAGTTGGGAAACTGGCATGGAATTGCATTAGTATGGTAGACATTGCATTTATTTTTCCTAGTAGAGGCAGGGAGACCATAGTTTCTATGTACGATCTGGTAGTGGCCTTTTCACTAATTTATAAAGTACCGAATTTTGATATCCTTGGAGTTTTTATTATTTGAGTAGTGGACAACTAGAATATTTGTTGATGATCCAGAAAGGGTAGGGAATATATGAGAGTCGGCGCCGAAGCAGGCTCGGGAGAGAGGTCCGAGACCGAGGTGGGGCCGAAGTGTTTGACCGAGAATGTTTCGACCTAAGGCCAGATACGGCTAGAGTGTCGGGCATAATCTCGGGCATCTGCCCCACTTTATCTCGGACTTCTCCGACATCTCTCGGACTACCAGATATTCATGTTCAAGCAACTGAGTTATATAGTGCCCATCAAAGTGGGCCTAACAGGCCTATAAACCTATACAACAAGAGTGAAGCAAAGCTCTCGGCAACCATCGATCGTAAATCTCTTGAACACCCATCTACTTAGTGTACAATCCGCCATGCCATTGGATGTGTGCACCTGATAGATACACGGGCCAGAGAGATAGAAACTAAACTAATACAAAAGTATTGAAACCAGTTGAATTGAAGCACCGCCCCCAAATTGCATGAGACACAGATGCCACATGTAGACCCTTAAAACCTGTTTCCGCATCGATGGAAATAAATGAACGAGAGACTGTACGCTCTAGAGAGCGAGGAACGAGAGGAATAGGGCAGACCGGCCCTCAACATTAAGCACGCACGCAGTGATGTAATGTGCATCGCCACTATAAGATGGTGCATTTCTTGGATTTCTTGATGACGGGAGGTTCCAATGCAGCCACAATAGCCTCATCAAAGACAGTCTTCAAGCCTCTCTGCGTTAACGCAGAACACTCGACGTATTTCACTGCCCTCAACTCTTTGGCCAACTTCTCACCTTGGTCTGTGGTGATTGGCGACAACTTTTGCCGGTGCAATCTCTGTAATATAACTTCATCATTCCTTAAATCAATCTGGGTTCCAACTATAAGACACGGCACGCCCGGGCAATGGTGGTGCACCTCAGGGAACCACTTCTCCTTGACATTCTCGAACGAAGCAGGCGAGATCACCGAAAAACACACCAAGAACACGTCGGTGGAAGGGTAAGACAAGGGTCTCAATCTGTCATAATCCTCCTGCCCAGCAGTGTCGAAAAGGCCCAACGTAAAGGGCTCGTCGCCAATCATGACTGTAACCGCATAGTTGTCAAAAACAGTGGGGACGTAGTCAGCGGGGAATTTGGATGTGGTATAGGAAATCAACAAGCACGTTTTACCAACGGCACCGTCGCCAACAACAACACACTTTATAGTTTGCATTCTGAAGCGGGGGATTATTTGACGTGTGTTTCAGTGATGAATTGGGAGGGTAGATTTGTGTGAGAATGTTTCCCAAATTAATCCCAGTTGGACGAGGTGGTTTGCGCAAAAAAATTGACTAGTGGAGGCACAAAAAAAGGGGGTCTGTTAGTTTTGGAGAACAAGGGTCACGCTTTGTACTTTTCGGAGCCAGAGATGGGATGAGCTTCGCTTTGTGAAAAGGAAGTAACTATGAGTCCAAACAAAAGAAAATAAAATTAGGGCCAACCTCAAGTACTGCTTGGAGGTAAATTTTTTTGGTTTTTTGTTTTATCTCCGTTGTTAGACTCCAGCTCGCGGGAGAAAAAAAAACAGCGTCTTGCCTGCAGGCCGGTCTACACGAGCGATAGGGGGGGGTGATAAGATGGGGTGGTGCCTCACGGGCTTGGCTGGCTACGTCAGATGGCCATACAAGGGGGATAAACATTACTCAGATGAAAAAGGCTGAAATGAGAGCGTGGGGGTGGGGTGGCGTGTGGGGTTGGCATGCTAGTAGGCCGTATTGCCCGATGTGGATCCGGGTACACACCGAGGCTCTGAATGTGGTGACCGCGTTTCCCCGTGCGCGTTCAAGACAAGACAGGACAAGACAGGACGTCCCAATGAGATGGACGCTCACTAATATGCATGCGGATTGATATGCGGCTACTTCAAGCCGTGCTGCAGTCAGTGGATCCATAGTTTTCTCAACTTCACTCTAGTTTGATTTCCATTAATCCGGCATCCCCTTGCATGATATCTAAGTTGCTGGTGATATCGCTAGGTAGGTTATTGGTATCAATGAGTTTTTCGGCGATTTTGCCTCCCGGGTCAATGATTGAGAGGTCCTTGTCCACTTCGTGGTCCTCCACAATGGCAGGGCCTCCGCCCAAGAAGTCAAGCATCATGTGCATTCCTCCGGCTCCTCCGGCGTACTCCTCCACGTCCACGGGGAGAACTGATGAAACACCCTCCAAAAACCACACCTTGTCCTTCATTTCCAACGTGAACGACCGGAGGAGTTTGTAGTACGATCTCATGATGCGCATGGCCTTCACATCCCCAGACATAAGTAGCCCTAGAAAGTCTTTCTCCAACAATGCAGGAAAGGCAAATATCCGGAGAATGAAGTCCGCCTTATACCTTTCCTTGTGAAGTTTGTTCAAGTACGCCAACGTAATTAAATATGGCGAGTTGATGGGGACGGGATACAAGTCAGCGATGGCCGAGTCGTGGCACACCAAATTGGCAAACGAAGCTGAACTCGTATCGGTGACCTGGCTCTTTTGGTTAATGATATCGCCCAAATCGCCCAAATCCACCCCGATGAATTTGTAGAATCTGGATGCTTCCGTCAACGGCCACACTGCAGTCAAGATGGTGGCCGCACCCTTGACATGGAAAATCCACGCGGATGCAGGTAGCGACTTTGGAGATATCAGCGAAGGAACAGAAGCATTGGCCAACGAGTCCATGATCAAAATCAACGCACTGGCCACTAGGGCATCGGTGTTTTCTAGATTGATGTTGAGGATCTCTTCACGCAACAAGTGCAACGCCTTGCCTCGATGGGTGGTCACACAGTGGTCCAAACCACTCTCGGTTCGGGACAAGTGCGTCGCACTGAAGGCTAGTAGCGCATGCATGAGGAAAGGGTATTCAAACGCTAGTTTAGGGATGTCGTTGTTCCATATGTCCGTGTCGGAGATTCCAGCCCCTGTGATGGTGCTGGACACCTTCGTGGTGTAGTGGTGCATGAGCCTCAAGTCGTTCATGTTCAATGTATCTTCGGGCTTCTGGTCCATGCCATCCGATAAATCCGCATCAGACATGTTAGTGGGAAGACTCCCTAGTGGGTTGGGGGCCGGGTCTGTGGGCATGCTAGAAGGGGTACTTGATGGGTTGGCTGGATTGGAGGGTTTCTCAGCTGTACCGGTATTCGAGCCCGAACTGGAGGACATTATCTGGGGGAGGAACTCACTGAGCTGCGGCAAGATGGAGTTTATATCGATGGGGGCTTGGGCAAGAAGCGCCAAGTTGCTCAAGTTGGCCATATCGCCCAAGGCACTGATATCACCCAAGTTGGAGATGTTGCTCACCAACAGACTCAAGTTCAAGTTGTTAAGATTGCCGGCCCCAAGTAAACCGCTTCCCAAGACCGACGACGTCAAGTTGGCCAAAGCAGGATTTTTATCGGGAACAGGGCTAGGCGACTTATCCGGAGTGGCTTGCTGGGTCTGTGGAGACTTGTAGGCAGGCATGGCGTCCCTGAATTTCTTGGTGGGAGGAGTCAGGTGGTCGTCCGGCTCGGAGAAGCCACAGTCTAGCTTCATCCGCGTACAGTTATTGCATCGGGGCTTGTTCTCGTCACACTTGACTCTTCTCCGCTTGCAAGTGGAGCAGCCCTTGCGGGACTTGGAGTGGTACTTGCGCTTGGAGCCGCTCTTTTGCAGAGAGCCGTCACTGGTAGCACTGGTCATGAATCTGGCAAAGCTATAGGGCCCACGGATACCGAGTTGAATTGGTAGGGGGTGTACGGATGGGAAAGTTGAATTTGAACGCTAAGGAGAAGTGTTAGATTTTGGCCTCCAGCATCAAACGTCACGGATCATGAAAGTATATCAAGGTATGGGATGCGTCGTATAGCTCGTATACGACTGAGGGCTCGGTGTGTGGTGAAAAAAGAGGCGCGACCAGTTTCTTTTTACTGCGCCCCAATGCTTACACTACACGGGCCCACGGAATCGTACCATCGCTCCCCATACTTTAGTCCCATATAGACTCACCCCCAGTTCTGAGCATTCACTTCAAATCAAACTCACCCCTACTAAATTTCTCTATACTAATACAAATCTCCCTTAGCCGAAGACTCCTGCACACATCACACCAATTCAATTATACTAATAATTATACTTTCATTATAGTATTGAATTGTTTAATTTTTATTTTTATTTATTTATTTTGGTTTATTTTAATTTATTTTGGTCTATTTTGGTAAATATTTTCTTCTCACTGATAGTATTGTCTTCACTGGTATGTGGACCGTGGACTGAGTGCAATTATTATGCACTTATCTGGAATAGCACCAGACAATAGCCTGAGTGCTGGGGCGTGGTTTCTCACTTCTCAATGCTGCTCTGGTTCTGAGTGCTGGTGCGGTGCCTGGTGCTGGGTGCTTACCTATATTCCTGCGTAGACTGTGCGATCACATAGGAGAAAAACTAGACTAGCGGAGCTACCAATGGCAGGCGAAAAACCATTATGGTACAGGTGGGCCCGGATGTGGGTCACGGGTTTTTCGATTGTCGGAACGGGTGTTCTTCTCTATAAGTATGCTACACCATCGGACGAGGAGCTAATTGCTGCGTTCTCACCGGAGATCAGAGCAGACTATGAGCGCAATAAAGCCTTAAGACAGCAAGAGCAACGGGAGCTCATGAAGATTGCCATTGAAACAAGCAAAAGTGATGACCCCATTTGGAGGACAGGCAAAATCAAGTCGCCTTTCGAAAAGGAATCTCGAGGCGTAGACCCCTATTTGGTGGATAAAAACCAGTTTTTCATTGATGAGAGCAAGAAGCTCCAGCAGCTCGAGGTGGAGCGTGCTAAATTGGAGCTCGAGGAGACAGAGAGGTTGGTGCGGGAGTCCAAGAAGCTGTGGTTGCCCTGGAGAAGATAACTTGTATATAATAGATACAATGAATAATATAAAGGTACTAGTTATTAGAAGTGTAATGTGAGGGGAGGTAGATGTAAGGTAGAGGTAGAAGGGAGGTGGAGTTACTACGGTAGAGGGAGAGAGAGATAGAGATAGAGATAGAGATAGAGATAGAGGTAGAGCACCAAAAGATATATGTTAATAGATAATATGGATGTATTACTGGACTATTCCATCCAGTATGTACATCTAATACACATTATTGCCTGTATTGATAAGTTGTTTTAGTAGGTAAGGGACAACATTATCTCCCCCATCCAAATCCAGTATCAAGTGTAGGAAGCCACTTGCTTGTGGAGGTGGCACCCGTGCCCTTCTGTCTATTAGCCTCGTCCACCGCACTCACTATGCGGTTGATGTTCGTGTCTATCACCATGCCTCCCTGCACAATCTCCTCCAAAACGGTCTGGAGCACCTGCCAGCCAAACACCAAGTCCAACTCACACACATTGGTGAAGCACTTGTCCAAGCACTCGACGAACACCTGGATCAAGTCGAGGATGCCAAGCTCGGACTCCTGGTCGTCCACCACAAACACAAAGTAAAGTGTGGCATAGTGTCTGTAGATGACCTTGATGTCATCCAAGTCTTCTAGGAGTTTAGGAGGCGTTATGAACGAACACTCCTGCGATGTTCGGACCTGGAGCAACTGGTACACCTGATCTAGCAACGTTCGCTGGGTCACGAGGTCGACCGGGGTATAGAACTTGGTGAGCCGCGGCACGCCATCGTGGTTGACTGTGGTTAGTTAAACTCAATGAAACTTGAAGGTTCCTAGCACATACATATAAGAACAGAGTGGATCATGGGGAGCGAAGGGTCCGAACAGCACGTCGTTGACACTGCGATTGGGTGCGTCTTGTCTGCATGCTGGATGCTCGCTTAGCTTTGTTATTGAGTGAGTGCTCCTTTTATCTACCGTGATGGATCTTGAACCTCGCCATGGTGGCCATGCACATACGGCAAACTTGAAATACGGCGTGATCGTGTTTGGGATTTCAGTGGTCTATGCATTGATGTTTGCTGCGTGCCATTACTTGTATGTGAGCAGGTGGGCGTCCCGGGGGAAACCGGCCCTGTCCTCACTATATAGTAAATTGGTGTCTGGCAGATGGTTGGCATTGCACACGCTAGTATGGCTTGTAATTGTGGTAGGGCTAATGTTTTATAACTTCTCCATCTTGGCTCTCCCTACAACCATTAAACGAGCCGGCCGGTTGGGCTTCTGCTTGGTGCCCTTTGACATAGTTCTAGCAATGCGCCCGTCGCTATTGGCTACTTCATACTTGGACTACATCTCGCTCCACAAGTGGATACTGCGCGTGCTTTTCTTTGCCATCACGCTCCATAGCTTGGGGTATTTTGCCATATGGTACGTGGAAGGTGTTCTTTGGAAGAAGTCTCTCCGACTCTATAATTTCTATGGCGTGGTGGCTTTCGCAGTGAGCATGGTGCTCTTATTTATATCCATGCGGCCTTTACGTAACCGCTTCTACAAAACCTTTTACGTGATCCATAATGTTGTCGTTCTTTTATTCGTCACCATTATCTACTGGCATGCTCGCCCTGGTGTGGGAGAGTATATCTTCGTTGCTGTTGCATTGCTCACTTACCAGGTGTACAACCGCATCTCCAAGTGGAACCAGACCCTGGGAACTTCGGTTGTCACTAGCGATAAATCAAACTTGACTTTGGTCCGCTTGAGTCTCCCTGCAAAGTACCCTACGCATTGGGCCCCGGGATCTCACTTGCGACTTTCTGACCCGGCTACCAGTGCTCTGACATGGTTATTTCCGTCGCATCCATTCACCATGTACTCTTTGCCCGGAGATAAAACGGTTGATTTGGTGATGAAAAAAAATACAAAGTTCCAGGTTTACGAGAATGCAAACTACTTGATCTCAACCCCGTTCAATTCTCTTCCGGTGCCTTTTTTTGAAACAACTGACCATGTTTCTATTGTGTGTGGTGGTTCGGGGATCTCACTAGGTGTGCCATTGTTTCGGTTCTTCAACTCGGGCTCCGTATCTACTGCAAATTTGTGCTGGGTAACCCCTAATAGAGAAGATACCTTTGTTTTGGATGATATCCATTCGTCGGTGCTGATAGATGTCTATGTGACAAGGGACTCGGTGAGTGTAGCCTCCAGTGCTACAATTGAGGAACGAGGTCTTTTGGCTACTGCCGAACTGATAGAACTTGATGATCTTGAAACCAGTGCACCAGAACCTACAAAGGGAGATGGTCCTAAAAACTATAAGCTTTACAATGGAAGGCCTGATTTAAATCATGTGCTTGAGCCTTTGCTTGAAGAACCGGAGTCCAGATCGAAAGCAATAGTGGTGTGTGGTCCGGAATCGATGATTCTGGATGCTAAAAAGTGGGGTCAAAGAAACAATGTGTTTGTTTACTCCGAATTCTATTCCTTCTAAAGTCTTAATATAATTTATAGCATCTTCGTATTTTTAGTTCCTTATTTGTTTGAGTGGCACGGCAAAAAAAAAAAAAAAAAGAGCTCGCACTCAGGTTCGAACTAAGGACCAACAGATTTGCAATCTGCTGCGCTACCACTGCGCCATACGAGCTCTGTAAGAGATGATTTTTTCATGCATCTTTATGTAGTCGAAATTGTGTAATGTGTGTAGCTGAATAAACAAGACTTAGAGGAATCCCAAAGATCTTTATTATATGTTAATATGTTGAAAATGTCGAAATAGCTACCTACATACATAAACATGAGTGGATCTGCCTTTAGTGGGCATTTTGTTTATCAGATCCACTGCGAAGCCCACTGTCCATGCAGACGCTGCTGTGTCAAGTCTTTCCACATCAAAATGACACGATCTGGTATCAGTGAGTTGTCTATACACCAGATCTAAATGCAAGTCAAAGAATATAAATTCCCTTATTTCCTCTCTTGAGAGAATACACAAATGAACATATATACATTACGTACTGAACCCATACAAGGCTCTAGGCCGAGTAATTATCAGCTTCTATTCAAAGAAACGTGTATACTCTATGAGGAATCTTGAAGTACTAATTTTGTGTCTCTTTAATATTTGAAATATATTTTTATTAGGTAGTACAATTTTAGTTCCAACGGTGTGACATTTTCGTCCAACAGTACAATACCTTTTACCAGTCCAATTAATATTCATCGCTTGTCTAACCTATGCGAAAATGCAAATGCCCATCATAAATACAAATCACCCACAACACGTTTGAAATCCGGTTCAGTCAGTGTTAAATATGTTTCATATCACTCTGCAGTAGTTTCCAGTAGCTTCAAGATCTGATTCCATAAATTGGGATGGATGTGCATGTTAGTCAGTTCACTAGATCCAATGTGTGGGGTAATTCGCAGATTTGGAAGTCGCCGCGCACATTTCTATTGTCTTCTCGACGCACAAAACATGCATTCCTATTTTAAAGGTTTAGACAATGTACTGTCTAATTAACACACTTTGCGTGAGTTTTAGACTGAGAACACACCCTCCCACATGTATAGCTAAAAATTAGGTTTTGAAAGAGACAAGACTAAATAAAAACATTCTTATCGTCCAATGATGGCCTATAGAGATGCCCGCCATTGGCGGATGTAATATTCTGTAGTGCGCCAACGTATCGACGCAGTTTCTACATCGGGCAATCCGTTGCGGAATATCTCGCGTCTGCACCGCTTATCGGTAACTTGTATAAATACCACGGCCATGTGCACCGTAGCTCTGAGTAGTCTGTTCTTTTTTCTTTTCCCTTCACCTTATAAAACCCCTTGTAAATTCACAGCCAACCATGGTTTCTTTTGAACAATTCTTGGTCAATGACCCTCTTGATAACTATGAAGATCCAGAGAAGTTCAAGACCTATGAGCCTAAATTGGACAAGTACAGGAAAGACTTACTCGACAACATTTTGCCCGAGTACTCCATTGAGTTGCCCGACTCTCTTGAAAACTTATCCAAACAACAATTCAATGCTGTCAAATACTTGAAGGAGAAAAAGCTCTTGACCGAGGAGGAGTTTGCAATCACTGATTCCTCCGCAGTGGACATCTTGGCCAAGATCTCCAAAGGAGATTGGACCTCCGTCCAAGTTTTCAAAGCTTTTGCCAAGAGAGGTACAATTGCACACCAATTGACCAACTGTGCTTTGGAGCTCTTCCCCAAGGAGGGTTTGGAAAGAGCACAGGCCTTGGACGAATATTACAACAAGAATGGTTCCACCATTGGTCCTTTGCATGGTTTGCCTATCTCCTTGAAGGAACAAATGAACTACAGGGGTAAAATCACTCATGGTGGTTACGTCTCTTATATAGATAACATTGCAGAGGACCATGGTATCACCACAACCATTTTGGAGAAGTTGGGCGCAGTGTTCTTCGTGAGAACAAATGAGCCACAGACTTTGATGCACTTGGACGGAGCAAATAACTTTATTGGCCCTTCCAAGTGTCCCTTTAACTTGGCCTTGTCTTCAGGAGGCTCCTCTTCCGGGGAGGGTGCAATTGTCGCATTTGGAGGAACCCCAGTTGGGATTGGATCCGATATCGGAGGAAGTATACGTGGTCCTGCAGCATTTGGAGGATGTTTTGGATTGAGACCAACCACCTTCAGGTACTCCAAGAAAGGAGGTGTTTCATCTACTTCAGGCCAGATCTCGGTGCCAGCTGTGGTTGGTCCCATGACCAGATCCATCGAAGATCTCGAGCTTATGATGGACGCATACATCAACCAAGGTAAGCCTTGGGAACTCGATTGCCACACTCTCCCAATTCCATGGAGAAAAGTCAAAAAGCCCGAGGCCAAAAGCTTGACCATTGCCATTGAGTATGATGATGGAATCGTCAAGCCAACCCCACCAATCGCCAGAGGCTTGAAAGTGGTGGCAAAGAAATTGAAGGCCGCAGGTGTCAATGTGGTTGAGTTCAAGCCAATAAAAACTCAACTTGCCAGAGACACCGTCAACAAAATGTACGCATGTGATGGTAACTACATGCAAAGAAAGTTGCTCGCGGCCTCTGGTGAGCCTTTGCCAAAATTGACCAAGTGGTCTTTAAATTACGGAGAGGGATCCAGGGTTTTTGGAGCAGATGAAAATAGACAACTCAATGCCACCCGAGACGAATTGATGCAAGAATACAGTGATTTCATGAGAAACAATGGCATTGACTTCATTCTCAGCCCCAACTACAGCAATGTTGCACCCAAATCCGGAGAGGTGTACAACTGGTCGTACACATCTTTGTTCAACCTCATAGACTTCCCATCGTTGACTTTCCAAACAGGACTTTTCCAGGACCCAGCCGTTGACAAGTGGGACCAGTCTCACGAGAACTACAAGTTCAGATCTCCTTTGGAGGAGCTCGAGCTTTCCAACTACGACCCCAATGAGTTTGTAGGCGCCCCAATTGCATTGCAACTTACTGGATTGAGGTACCTTGACGAAGAGGTGTTGGCTGCAGGTAAGACCATCAATGACATTTTGAAGGTGGACTTGTTCAACTTGTACAAGTGAAACGTTTAGTCACGTTAGCTTGGATAGACCACCACTAGACAGGTGGAACTGACTAGAAAAGCATTTAACTTAGTTAATACAAATAGCCAAATTACTAACTTAACGAAATCAAACATGAAACAAGCTATCGAGCTAATCCTATTTTGCTTGTTCTAGTAGGTGACTCATTGAGCCAATATGCATTGCCTTATCTCGGAATCATGCAGTAACAGTAATCGCGGTGCGCTATCTGGCTTATCACCATCACCAACCAACCAACAATGGGCGATTTCGTTATTGTTGGAGCAGGCATTGCTGGGCTCACAACCGCTCTAGCAATTGCAGAAAACAGTTCACGGCCCATTAAAATTACTGTGGTCTCTGAACATGACCCCTACACCTTTCCCTCCCAGCCAGAATACACATCAGCTTGGGCAGGAGCTCACTTCAGACCATTCCCCTCCAAGAACGAAGGCGAACTCAAGGACTACGGCCTTTCGAGAGTCACATACAAGCGGTTCAAGACCTTGGCGAAAGACCACCCCGAGTCCTCCATCAGATTCGTGAAAGGTATCGATTACCTTGAGGCCCCAGATAAGCTCTACCAGGACCTTGCACCCGGGTACACCGAAGGACTCGAGAACTTCTCGGTATTGAAAGCAGACCAGTTGGCTGGCAATTCTGTCATGGGTACTATTTATGATACATTTGTGCTTAATCCACCGGTATATCTCCAGTTCCTCTACCGGCAGTTGAAGTTTAAGTATATGGTGGAGTTTGTTCATGCCAAGCTCGAGAAACTCAAGGAAGCCCGAGATTTCGGGTCTCTGGACGCCATCATAATCAACTGTACAGGAAAAGGCCTCAAATGGGAAGGTGGCTATGATGAAGACTACTTCTTCGTGCGAGGCCAGACACTCACAGTTAGACCACCCGACAATAGTGACATACAAAAGTACACAGTGACACACCAGCTGAAGGATAATGTCTGGACGTTTTATATCCCACGCCCTCTAGATGGGGGAGTTATTTTGGGCGGGACTAAACAACCGAATGATCTGTTTAGAGGTGTGAGACAAGAGGATACCGATGCCTTGTTGAGCCGTGCTGCAGGCATATTTCCGCAGCTTATGAAGGTCGACAAAAATGGCAATCGCTACTTCGACGTGGTAGGCACCAACGTAGGGTTCCGGCCTTATGTGAAGGGAGGCGTGAATTTTTCTGTGGATACGCAAGAGGGCGCTACTGTCATCAACGGCTATGGCTTGGGTGGGTCTGGCTACGAGTTCTCTTACGGAATGGGAATGAAGATCGTTAAGCTTATTAACAAGAGAACGGCCAGACTCTAGATCTGATCTACACTTAGGTCATGAATCACTTCAGATGTATATATCCTTCAAAATTTATACTTGAATATTGTTCTATATTATAATAAAGTCATTTCTAGGCTCATTATCCATTTGTGTTGATAACTTCTCGTTTCAACATTTATTTCTTAGCATCTCTCACAAGACCCGAGAATCCGCCCTTTTTCTTACTCTTTGCGCTCTTCCCACCTTTATTGAGCTTCTTGAGGCTCATGAACTTTCCGCCATCCAGGTCGCTAGAACTCAGATCAGAGTCCAGGTCGGACGAGCTGGACCCAGAGCTTGAGCTCAGATCCGAGTCCGAGTCGCTGGAGTCACTTGCTATAGGTTTGATTGACGGTTTCGGGATCGTCAGAATTGCAGAATGGGATGTGCGCATATCCTTCACTTCTGGGACTCCTCTTTTGGCAAGGTCTGTAAGGGACACCAATTGCGGTTTCTTGATGGGTACTGCCTTTGACTGGGGAGCTGGTGGGTTTGCCGGAGCTGAAGGTTTCGACTGCATTTGAGGTTTGGGGGAGGGTTCTGGAATGGGGCTGGGGCTGATGCTATGTATTGCCCGGCTACCTACAGATGTGAGACGCTTGGGTAAAAGCCGACTGGGTTTACCAGATGTTGCTGGTGATTTGTTCTTTGGATCAATTGACTTGATGGATGTGGAGCCAATGCCAGACGAAACATTTTCTTTCGTGGGGGCTTTGGAACTCGCATGAACGGTTGGAGACGTACCTGACTTTGATGGTGGGTCAGGTTTAGTGTCAGGTTTCGATTTAGACTTCAACTCAGAATCAGAATCAGAATCAGAATCAGAATCAGAGTCAGAGTCAGAATCGGAATCAGAGTCAGAATCGGAATCGGAATCAGATCCTGATGAGGAATTATCAGAACTGGAACTCAGAGACAAAACGACTGGCTGTGAAGCACTTGATTGAGTGATCGGCGTTGGATTCTTGTGCTTTTTGGAAGAAGCTTTGCTTTTATCGGTCAGTGGCGAAGAGGAGAGTTTGGGTTTTTTTGCAGCCTGTCCACTCTCCTTGGCTAACAGTTCAATTTTTGAATCTGCAGCCATTTTGTTATTGGGTTTGGTATCAGGTTTTGATAATGGCTTTGCCTGCTGTAAAGGCGAAGAAGATTTCTTGGAAGCCGGTGTAGCATCTTTCTTTCTTTGGCCATTGCTTTGGGGAGATGAGTGAGATGACTTTCCGATCTGTTTTAATTTATCGGAACTCCTTTCTCTTGCTCCATTGGTAGTCTTTTTTTGTGGAGTAGAGTTGCTTGCCTTCGCAACAGCATCAGCTCCACTTGAGACAGGAGATTTAGAAATAATTTTTGAACTTGAACTTTTCTTCGAATCTTTGCTCAGACCACTATCTTTTTTGGCTTTACTCGCCTTGGACTTGTCTTGCTTTCCATTAGATGACTTAACTGTCTCTTCTCGCCTCAGATTTTCAGGGGCGACACCTTCAGATGACTCACGACTATTGCTTTGGTTAGTAGTGGAGTTTGTAGATTTCTTCAGTTGTTTTTCCTTTTCACTGGCGCCGATATTGCTATCATCCAGAGACTCCAAGGAGATGATGTCCGCCTCTTCGAACTGCTTGGCCAATCTGCGCTTGTAAGCTGCTCTAACCTTTGTCTTTTGTGGTTTAACTGGTGGTAGGACTGGCTCCTGCGTCTGTGCATTGTCATCGTCTTCTGATTCTTCGGAACTATCTTGTAATTGTAGCGATGAGGCATCCAGTTCGGCATTCGAATCGGAATTCGTCAACAAACTTTCACTGACGCTACTAGAAAAAATTTCGGCAGCATTTAGATCATCACTAGTGTCTTGAGAATTCTCGTTTCCCTTGGAAGAGGTAATATCATCATCCAGCATGTCGATAGCGCCAGCCTTTGACACATGTGTTGTTTTTGAATTTTTGGAAACTTTGGCAACCTTAGGGCTCATTGGTTCGGACTTCACCCTAGAGTTTTCCTTTTCTGTCAAACGCTTTTCAATCTTAGAATCAAGCTTCTTTAACTTAATGAGAACAGACGATAGTTTTGATTGACTTGCAAAACCTGCCAAAGGCTCAGGTAAAAGATTGGCACGTTTGGACTTTATTTCCTCCAGGTCATCATGGTTAAGCAATAAGTTTGTTTCAAAGTTTGGCACACCTCCCAAGGTAGTCCGAGAACGCAAGCTTCTTCCATGGTTGCCGCGGCTTGAAAGGGCCGCCTGTCGCCTACTATAGAGCTCCCGTGCATTCATATTGATATCATTTTGCGTCTCAATCTCGAATTTTCTTTCAACATCGATAGTTTCGAAAGGAGTTGTAGATGGAGTAGACACAGAGAGCTTTTCGTTGATCTTCTTGGGGATCCGCATTCTGTTTTTGAAAATTCCCATGATCTCGTCCCTCGTGAGGATTTTTCCCGTGCTTTTGGATCCTGCAACAGAATTACTATTTTCCTTTGCGGTTGGAGGGGCAGTTGAAGCTTTTGTTTGCAGGCCAGGTGATTGTTCCAGATTTGATCTATTAACCTTGGTCCCAGTATCATCTTCGACTGCTTCCGTAGTGTTTGGTGATGTACCATTTAGAATAGTACCTACTGCAGGCTTCGGGGTTGAAACTGCTGCAACATCTTGGCTTTTGACTGTTTCAACACTCGGACTTGCAATTGTTGTAAGCTTCGGGCTTGTATTAGCTATCTCAACACGTAAGTCTGGCTTGGTCAGGCCTGCCTCAACAGATCCCTTTGACGTGGTCTTACTGAGATGGTCACTTATCTTAGCAGCATCGGATGAGGTCATATCAATAGAGTTTAATAGATTTGTGACTTTAAGCGGTGAGCGAGTACTGTTGGCCGAAGAATTTTGGAGTTGTATGTTTTTAGCAGCTGATGGAGATTTTGGAGTTGCTGACGGTTGTACTGTACTCTTTTGGACAGGTTCGGGTTGAGGTTCTTTCAGCACGTCTTTGTGCAGGAGGTCTGGGGTCTGAGTTGGTGAAGCGATAACAACTTCTGGTTTCTTGAGCGGACGCGGGGTCAGTGTCACCACTTGAGGTTTCTTGGACGGAGTGATCCCCGAGGGTGGCTGCGGGGGTCTGAGCGTGATTTTGCTTGTGTTATTTTGTTTGTCGAGGATTTTAAGTGGTCTGTTTGAAATCAGATTATCACTATCGGTTCCGTTTTCAACATCTTCCAGGCTACTCGAGTCGGGAAGCACGTATGTTACGGAATGTTCAGCCACACTGAGGTTGGCTGGATTTTTAAGAGGTTCGGCCTCAACCGATGACTCTTTGCCCTTTTCTGGAATTGGTGCCTGGAGCATACCCGAGGTGATGCGCTTCCCATTTCCGTTGGCACTAGGAGACAGTTTTTTATGTGGGATAATGCTCACTTGCGTTGTGTCGGTAACAGGAGGGGGTAGATGGACCGGGGAATTGGCAGCAGGGACTGTATCATGTATATGGTTTAGATTGGTAAGAGTAACCTCAGAAGAGCCCCGAAAACTGTAAGAGTCACGTCGCGTAGCCCAGATGGTTTTAGTTTTCTTGAACAACCGGGATTCGTCCCCCGTGATGGCATCTCCAGAAGGCCTTTTACTAGACACAGACAAGTCTATACTGGCGTCAGGTAGGATTGTGGAGCTCAGGAAAGAGGCAGTCTGATTGTCCACAACTATCCTCAAGGTATCGCCATTAGAAAACACTTCCTCGGCAAGAAACTCGGGGTCCAAGTCGCAGCAGCTGTTATCTTGGACACCCTCAACGAATAAACGCTCCGCATCGGGGTAGAGCTTGTAGTACCTTTGGATTAAGGCGTCGCAGACCTCTCCAATTGAGCTGGAAGGATCGGCAAGATGAAGAAATTTTTTATATAGCTGAATTTCGGTGGTGGGATAGTCTGCCAGTGAGACCGGAATAAGCACGATCTGGAGCTTCAATTTCATGGCCTGAAGACGTGTGATGAGGATTAGATGATTTTATGCGACGCAAAAATCCAAACGCCCACACCCGTGCACCCGACCCATCCAGCACGACGCGGTGCGTGCGATGACTTGTTAAATCTGCCAAGAGACCTAGCTCTCTAAATTATACTTAAAGTATGGGTCATTATACAAACCCAGAGGATCGGGTTTAATTTCGGAATTGACGATTGTTTTAGGCGTGTAGTCACCGAAAGCCGGGTCTAGATCTCCCACTTGACGTAGTTCTGGGGTGGGCAATTGGCCTCTCCATGCAACGATCTCACCGTCCATGCTGCCGCATAGATACAGCGAAAGAGATGGACCTGAATAAACAATCGAGGCCGAGCGGATACTGCCTTTGGAACCGCTTCTCTGGAGCCGAGTAATGAGTTTCCCATCCAACGCACGGAAGACCAAAATGTCTCCATTGTCCGAAGCAAACACTATGTGCTGCACCTCAGTTTCGCACCTCGGACTTAAAACAAGAGGCAAGTTTTGAAGAAACTTGTTTCTGGTTAGGGGACCAAAATTCACGAGCTTGTTTATAGGCGGTGCATTGCTCGCGATCATATCCCATACTCGGATCTTATCGTCATTTCCGGCCGTGTACAAGATATGCCCTAGTTCATCCCACACCAACGCATTCACTGGGCCCAGATGTGCCTTCACTGTAGAAGTAAGGTTCAGGATATCTTCCGAGGCCGTACGAATATTTGTCTTGGCCATATCTAGACGGGCCACACAGCTATTGCTCATGCGAATGTCCCATACCTTGGCTTCTCCATCATGCCCACCAGATGCCACCAAGTATGCGTTTTGAGGGTGCCACGCCACCAGAAGCGTTTTGCCCTTATGCCCAGGAAGGGTATGGGCACTTGAGGCTGAGCGTAGATCAAGGAGCCGGATGAACGGCTGGTCACTGGCCACTGCGATCAAGGCCTGCGATGAGAATCGGTTTTCCTGGTGTGCGGAAACATCTATGGAGTATACGCGGCTCAACATATCGAACTCATGCGCCACCTCCACATTATTGGTGTCCCAGATCTTCACTGTGTGGTCGAAAGAGGCCGTGATGAACATACCTGTATCTAGCGGCCACCACTTAACGGCGGAAACACCGAACTTGTGCGCTGCTCGTCGGGGAACAGTAGCAATTGCTTTGAACCGGCCGGTCCCCTGACTTTTCCCAGCCACCAGAGTTTTCCCAGAAATCAGGTTTTGACTGGATCCAAGATTATTTTTCTGAGTCATTTGCATTTCAGCATCAATACCATCGAGTTCATTTTCTTGTTCTGTATCGAGACTCTGGTGGAGATCCCATAACTTGATCGAAGAGTCTGCGCAGCCACTGATCATGTACCTATGATCTAGGGCTTCCACTGCAAGCGAGTTGACAGCCGCATGATGGTGACAATTGTCAGGAAATACATTGGGCAGCACTTCTTTTAGACATGAGAATTGCAATTCCGTGACGGTGGTTGTAAAGTCATGTGGGGAGAGGTTGCCTAAACTTCTCTCTAAGAGGAGAGATTGCATTTGGGTGCGCTTGTGGGTCACTGATTTCGCGTAGCCTTGCGTGGTTGTGACATAGTCACACATTGGAGTTATCATAGTACCTACAGGCCGTACCCAAGCCACCCAATAACCTCAATCCAAAAACGATACAGGCCGATTTTAAAACACATGCTCTCATACTACAGTTTTTTCAATACCAATTTATTTCACAGCCTAAAGATATATAGGGGCTTGAGTGGACCATGATTGTTTAACCTGCATATAATACAGGGAAGAAAAAATCACAGAAAATTTAAGCGATACTCTACGTATCAGAAGCACACACCCAGATGTTGGACATTAACTCGTTTCTCGTTGAAAAAGGCGGAGAGCCTGACAAGATCAGGGAGTCCCAGAAAAAGAGAGGAGCCCCCGTTGAACTTGTGGATGAGATCATCCAGGACTACAAGGACTGGACCAAGACCAGGTTTGACTTGGATGCCACCAACAAGAAGATCAATGCCGTGCAAAAGCAAATCGGCCAGAAGTTCAAGGCCAAGGAAGATGCTAGTGAATTGTTGGCTGAGAAGGACAAGCTTACTGCAGAGAAGAAGGCTTTAGGCGAGGTTGAAATCAAGAAGGATGCTGAGTTGAAGTTCAAAGTCAACCAGATCGGTAACATTGTGCACGAGTCTGTGGTTGTTTCCAACGACGAAGCCAACAACGAAATCGTGAGAACATGGAAGCCCGAATCTTGCTCTGAGATTGGCCAGGTGGCCTCTGCTACAAATGCTCCAGCCAAGTTGTCTCACCACGAGGTCCTCTTGAGATTGGACGGTTACGACCCAGAAAGAGGTGTCAAGATTGTTGGCCATCGTGGTTACTTCTTGAGGAAGTGGGGTGTGTTCTTGAACCAGGCCTTGATCAACTATGGTTTGGGCTTCTTATACGAGAAGGGATACGTTCCTTTGCAATCGCCCGTGATGATGAACAAGGACCAGATGGCCAAGACGGCGCAATTGTCCCAGTTCGACGAGGAGTTGTACAAGGTCATCGATGGCGAGGACGAGAAGTACTTGATTGCCACTTCTGAACAGCCAATCTCTGCCTACCACTCTAACGAATGGTTCGAGAGTCCTGCTGAACAGTTGCCCATCAAGTACGCCGGATACTCTTCTTGTTTCAGAAGAGAAGCTGGTTCCCACGGTAAGGATGCTTGGGGTATTTTCAGAGTGCACGCTTTCGAGAAGATCGAACAGTTTGTTCTTACTGAGCCCGAGAAATCTTGGGAGGAGTTCGACAGAATGATCAACAACTCCGAAGAGTTCTATCAATCGCTCGGTTTGCCATACCGTGTTGTTGGTATTGTTTCCGGAGAGTTGAACAACGCAGCAGCCAAGAAGTACGACTTGGAGGCATGGTTCCCATTCCAAAAGGAGTACAAAGAGTTAGTGTCGTGCTCCAACTGCACGGACTACCAATCCAGAAACTTGGAGATCAGATGTGGTATCAAGCAGCAAAACCAGATCGAGAAGAAGTACGTGCACTGCTTGAACTCGACATTGGCTGCCACCGAGAGAGCCTTGTGCTGTATTTTGGAGAACTACCAAAAGGAAGATGGTATCGTTGTTCCTGAGGTCTTGAGAAAGTTCATTCCAGGAGCACCCGAGTTCCTTCCTTTCAGCAAGGAGTTGCCAAAGAACAGCACGTCCAAGAAGAAGAACTAATGCGTCAAGTCATATGTATAGTTAGTGTTTCAAGAATATACTACAAGATCATAAGCGAAGTCAGTTTATTTCGAACTATTTTACATCTCGCACAACATGTCCAAGCAGTCTTCAGCACAGCAACAACACAAGATGGCTGCCATGCATCCGCAACAGGTGGAACAACAGCCACCGCCGCTGCTGGACTTGGCAGGTTGTTGCACGTAAACAGGCTGCTGCTGTTGGTAGTAGCCTTGTGGTGGCCCCTGAGGAGGACCTTGGTAGTATCCACCTTGAGGAGGAGGAGGGCCTTGTTGATAGTATGACTGAGGTTAGTATAAACACGGGCATAATAAAGAGGCAGGTTATAAAAATGTGACGAGGAGAAGATGATCAAGAAGAGAAAATGATCATAATCAAGGGTTGACGAGAAAAATATCGTTGGTCATGTGTCCAATCAACACCCAAATCAAATCAAATCAAATCAAATCATCACCGGATCATCTTTAGATTGCTTGACATGTATCAACGGAACATATGGCAAAGAAGAGAGACACCTGCATGCAACGGCAGCAAGTCTTCCTGGCCGGGTCCAAAAAAACAATGACAAACTAAGCACGTCTAAACATACCATGTGAGAAGTAGGGTGGAGCGAAAAAGTTTGGGAATGGCAGGTATTTATGCGTGTGGATTTTAAAGGCTGTGCAGTGCCAGCGCAGGCATTCGACGCAGACTGCAGTGACAAGTCACAATCGCGGACTGCACGCGGGCAGTTCTTGCACAATGCTGCGCACCGGCATCATTCGACCCATTGACGGGGCTAAAAAAAGCTGCTGTGTGCACGCCGCGATCCATCGGTCCGTGAGATACTCCCTCATGCCCCTCCCCCAACAAACCCCGAGGCCTAGTCGTACCCCATTGCTTCTCCTTCCCCACACACCCAACCCTGATACTCTAATTTTTTTCTTGTAATGAACTTTAGTCTCCCGCATGTACGTAACAACAACAAGAGGCCGTTTAGGGGAGATGCTGGGGGTCTGCACAGTAAACGGCCTACGCCCATGGACGATTTACTGGATCTTCCCACTCATCTTCCAAACAGCGGTGGGGCGCCTAATTTGAGTGCTTCAGCCGAGTCCTTGAGTGTGCTCGGGAATGGGGATGAGGATGTGCACGTGGAAGGTCGCGAGAAAAGTCCAATGCAAGGCGGAGCTGCTGAGCCTGTTGCAGGTGATCAGCTGAGGGAAGCCATTTTTATTGAGGGCACCAACATCTCGCTTCAGACGGAAGAGGATATAGCAGCGTGGATAGAAGAGAGGAAGAAGAACTGGCCTACACGAAAGAACATCGAGCGCAAGTTGGCCCTGGCTGCTGGGGCTCAAGGCCAAGAACTGCCCAAAAAGCTGGGACATCTTGGACATCTGGGACAACTGGGACAACTCCTGCTGCTGGAGCTGCTACTGGTACAGGGACTGCTGCTGCTGCTGCTGCTAATGCTGGGCAAGAACACAGAGTCCACCAAGAGGAATGTTTGCAAGTACTTCGCCAAGAACAATCGGTGTAAATTCGGGGCTAAATGTAAAAACTTGCATGAGCCGTTCAAGCCGTCCAACAAAACCTCCATCAACGGCATCGCCGTGACCATCCCCAAGAGGTATAAGGACTCTGCCGAGAAGGGCTCTCTCTTCACCAAGCTTGTGCAACGGGACTTGTACGCCAACGAAAACGACTTCGTGCTCTCGTTTCTACAGTACCTCGAGTCCAAGCACATGATCGAGATGGATGCGGACTACTCGTGAAATAGATTTTCATTAAAATAGCTTGTCATTAAACTCTGCATACCACGCCTCCCCACAACGGTGCGATCTTGCCCATCCTGGAAAGACGAGACCGTTTTGGGAATGTAAGTTTATTTTCGTCAAATCAATGAGTGTTGATCTTCCTTCATTTTCCGTGTGCACTCCAACATAATGGTACATTGTTTACCTACCTCGGCGAGCTTGCTAATCACAACCTCGTTTCCTTGTGCAAACCCGTAAATCGAGTATTGTAACCCGATATCTTTGCAGAAATCAATCACATATGGTTGTGCCCGTCTCAAGTTGTGCCTAGGTAACCGGGGGAACAAGTGATGGATGGCTTGGAACTGTAAGCCTCCATGAAGAAAATCCAACCACACAGGACATGCCACGTCCATTGTTGTCCTGATTTGCCTAGAAGCGAAACTTTCGCTGACGCCCAAATCGGCTGTGGACATGGCGAAGTGGGAAAGCGTGATCTGGACGTGCACCAACATTGTTGCAATGTGACTCACGAGCACGTACTTTGTCTTGTTCCACGTGCCGTCGATCCCCCCCACCAATAAGTAGAAAAACCAGTAAAAGAAGAAACTGAGCCCGGCCAACTCGAAGTATCTGAACCATGCGGCTTTTCCATGCCGAGGCCCTTGGCCTAAGAGGAGGTGCGTCCACGAAAGCCTATATAAATTGAACCGGCCAAAGCAGAGAATGGGATAGTACAAGTACTGCTGGATAGGAATGGTTTTTTTAGCCAATGCATCGAACCAAAGAATCTTCTCATAGTAGGTCGAGTAGATGTTTTCAAAAAGCCGGTTGCTGACGGCGAAAAAGGGTAAATGCTGGATATCTGGATCATGCACTGGGTCGTTGGTGATGAGGTGGTGCACATTGTGGTTGCGCTTCCACCAGCCCAAACTTAAGCCACCGAACCAATCAGCTATGATCATGCCAAAGAGGTTATCGATTTGGTAGTCGTGAGTGATGGACACATGGCCTGCATCGTGGGCTATGAAGGTCATTTGGTGCCATGCACTGGCCATGAAGAGGGCACTGAGATAGTAGTACTTGAGACGCAAGAACGAGAACGAATAGAGGAATAAGGAGCCGATTTTCACAAGTTCTCGCACGTAGTCTCCGTAGTTGCACTTGTAAAGCCCCATCTTGATAATCGTGCTGTGGAGCTTGTTATACCGTTGCCGGATGTAGTTCTGCGTCTGGTAGTCGAGGGCCGGAAGCACCTTGAGCTCCTTGCGGGTGAGCTGGTTATCGTATTGTTTCATGAGTGTTTGAGGGTCGACAATGACACTTTCGTTTTCCAAAACAGGAAAGAGCGTGGGTGCTATGGCCTCACTGACGTACTCGGTGCCTTGAGGAACCACAGGCTTGACTGACTTTGGGGCAAACTGCGGTACTTCTTTTTTTGCTGAAGTTTTCAAAGATTCTGGCTGACCAGCGGATTCAACCGATGTGGTGGAACTCGTATCGTCACAATCGGAAGGAGACTCCGTGTCTAGTTTCCGGTCCAAGCTGGAATGAGCCTTGGCTTGTGTTCTGGAGTACACTGCACCCTGGATCGGAGGCAAGAGGTTTTTCCAGGGGTAATCAATCTCGCCAATCTTCCATTTCTTGAAAACAGCAATGGACTCGGCGCTATGGTACGCTAGCATCTCGTCCGTGGCATCTCGACCCACCATATGGAAGACTGCCTTATCTCCTCCTGGATGGAACTTTAACCATGACGTGAGGTTCAAAACGCAGTTGTCGTAGATGACGATGATCTTTCCGTCGGCAATAAGACTCTCGATGGTCTCGGGCGAGAGGATTTTCGTCATGTTACTGCTATGGAAAGGGGAAGTCAGATGCTATATATTAAGTACACGGTGCGATCAGGCAATCCTGCAGGAAACGCGTCTTATAAACGAATGCCTTAAACCCTGATGTGATGAGTACGACATGAATTGTGGAATTAGCGCTGTGCATCCACAAACGACAAGGCTTCGTCCTGAGCGATCTCCAGAACCGTGCTTACCTTGTCGCCATAGGAAATGCCGTAGAACTTGGTGGCTGCCTGTAACATCTCGGGTCTGAACGTGGTGCATATGAACTGCGCATGGCCTGCCAAGCTGCTGATGAGCGCTGCAACTGCAGTCCTATACTGGGTGTCCAAATTTGCATCAATTTCGTCGAAAAGGTAGAATGGCGCAGGGTCACATTTCTGGATTGCCAAGATCAACGAGATGGCACAGAGCGATTTCTGCCCTCCCGAAAGCTGCTCAATGTATTGTTGCTCGTTGTCCTTGGAGTTGAACGAGACTAGAATCGATACTCCCATATAACTTTCGATGCTGTTTCCACTGTGTCTGCTGTCATCGTCACTTTCTTTTCGTCTCATCACAAGCTCCCCCTTTCCGTTGGGCACCAACTTCTCGAATACTTCGCTGAACTTACAGGACACCTCATCGAAGCTCTTTAGAATGGCAGAGTCTTTCTGCTGCTCGAGAGACTTGACTAGATTCTCAATGGACTCTTTGGAAGCCTCGAGTTCCTTCTTTCTCGCAGTAAGCTCCTCCTTTTCCCGGTTGAAAATGTTGTATTGCTCCATGGCCTTCTTGTTGATGTGCGAGTATTCACGAAGCTCCCTATTAACGGTGTTGAGAGATTCATAGATCTCGTTGGAAGACACGTTTTCAAATCTGCTCTTGTGGAACGCTTCCTCGGGGAGCACGCCTAACAGTTGGATCATGTCCTGTAACTCATCTCTTCTGCTTTCGAGAATGGCCTTCTTAGAGAGCACCTTCTCTGTTTCTTTGCCGGTGTCCTCGATTTTGCGCAATAACTTGAGCTGCTGCTCATTCAAACGATCAAGCTCGGCACTTTGACTATCGAGTTCAGCCTGGAGACCCTCTTGTTCCCTCTTGATTTTCTCCAACGCTTCATTCAAATCTGGAAGTTTTTGTTTCAACGCTTCGAGTTCTTCTGAAACCGCATCGAGCTCGGAGTTCTTTTCTTGTGCATCTTGCGCAAGACTGATCTCCTCCAACTTCTTGATCTGGGCCTCAGAATTGGCAATTTTGTCTTGCCGTTCTGCTATTTCGGTCTCGAGCCTCGAAACTTCACTCACTACATTATTGTAGTTCTCTTCGACCTCCGCAACTTCAGCACTAACTGCTTCGAGTTTCTCAGAATCTTCCTTAGACAAACCATCCATGAAGGCGGACTTGAGTTCGTCTTCATATTGCTTGCGTTTGTTCTTGAGCTGTGCCAATGCCAACGAGTCAGATTCCCGAATAAACGTAGCACTCGAGATCTCAATGTCAATCGCAGACCTCTTGTTGATGAGCAGAATCTTCTCAGACTCGTGAACATTCAAAATAGTCTTTTGTTTCTCGAGCTTTTGTGTGGCCTCTGCAAGACGTGAAGAAGCGTCCAGAAGGTTAACTTCTATCTCCCTCACTTTAGTGATGACACTTTCCAAATCAGAAGAAACTTGTTGCAAGGCATCTCTCTTCTTTCTTTGGAGTTTCAAAGCATCAAGACGAGAGTTTTTGACCTGGCGATATCCTCCACTGAGCAAACCCTTGGGACTAACCCGGTCTCCATCAAGAGTGATGGCATTAAGCCCATGTTGCCGAGCCAATTCTGAGCCTCTTTGCAAATTGCTGCAAATGACGGTCTGGCCAAAAACATGCGCAATGGCCACTTCCACTTCGCTCTGGCTCGTCTTGATTTTCTTCATGAGCGGAATGAAGTCTTGCTCATCTTGTTTTGGGAGTGTTTGACGACGAGGCTTAATTCGGTTGAGCGGCATGAACGTGAGCTTGCCCACCTTCATCTTGGCTAACTCTTGCATGAGAATCAGCGCACTTTCATCGGTATCTACCACAACATGAAACAAGGAGTTGCCTGCGATGACCTCCACGGCGGTTTTGTATTTGTCAGAGACGGTAAACAATTCCACAAGTGGCCCGTAAACGTTGCTTGTCATGCCTAATTTGGCAGCCACTTCAGAAACAGCCTCCAATGCTTTCAACTGAGCACTGTTCATGGTCTTGGTAACTTTATTATTGACACTGATTAGCTCATTCTCTGCTGAATCATGCATAGCCTTGAGCTTAATCTCCTGGCGCAAAAGAGACTTGCGCTCTTCGCCCATGGCATTAATCTCGCTCTTTAAAACGGCCACCTGCTTCTCCAAGTCTTCCAAAACCATATCATGGCCTTCTTGGTCTATTGCATTGGTCTCTTGCTCAAGCCGAGCAGATATTTCGCTGAGTGCATCTGTTTTTTCTTTGATGCTGGCCTCTAACAACTTGAACTTCTTGTTTCTGTCCTGGATCTGCTTCTTAAGTGATGCAATCTCCGCCTTGAGCCAGTTGTCTCGTTCTTTTTTCGAGGAGAATTGCTGGTATCTACCCTTTTTCGAGAAAAGAGAGCGTTGCATTGAAGAAACTTCAGTGAGCTTCATCTTGAGCTTAGATTCCTGTTTCTTGAGAGGAGCTAGCTGAGGTAAAAGCACCTCGGAGAGTTCCTGCTTGTTGTTTTCAATTAACAGATTACAAGCATCAATTTTCTCCCTCTCTTCATGGGCTGCTTCAGAAGCGTATCCCAAAGCATTGGACAAGGCCAGCTTAGCAGCTTCTTTGGTAACAATGGCTTCCATGACTCGTTTCTGGTCCGCAGTGCTTTGGGCAAGATCAAGCGAGATGATCTTGAGCCTTGAAGTCAACTCATTGATCGAAGATTGAAGGTTCTGGCACGTGGTCTCACGTGAGTCTAATAAAGAGATATCCAGACGAGACTTGGCGAGAATCTTCTCGTACTTCTCGTCAAGATTCTCGATCTGGGCATTAATGGAGGAAAATTCCCGGTCGAAAAGGTTAAACTCAAGCACCTTCTTGTTCTTCTCCAAGGCCTGGAACTGCTTCAATTGGTCCAGCTCCATCTGGAGATCGGAGAGTTTTTGGTGGAGCTTCTCCATGGACTCGTCAATCCTGTCCATTTTAAACTGCGAGGTACTCATCTCCTTATTGGATTCCTTGAGCTTGGCTTCGAACATCTTGGCCCCACTGACCTCCTTCAATAGCTGGAGCCGTTCTGCATCCTTAGAATTGGTCAACGACGTGATTTTTCCCTGTGGCACAATGTAGTATGGATTCAGCCTTGAAAAACCTGCACTCTCCAACAAGTTCATGATATCAGACCTGGTGGATGATTTTCCATCCAACGAGTAGTCGTCCTTCTTCAAGCCTATAGTCCTCCTGACCAGGATCTCGTCTTTCTGAATGGGAAACCGCCTGTCCTGGTTATCGAAGATGATCTCCACGTACGCAGACATCACCGTGACCGTACCTTCGTGTATGAGGCCATGTCTCTCCTCTCTGGTCATGTGAGTATAGGCGTCGGAGAGGACGAAGCGGATGGCAGAGAAGAAGTTGGATTTGCCCAGCCCGTTTTTGCCTACCACCACATTGAAGTTGGGCGAGAGCTCCTCGATCACCGTAGTATCCTTATAGGTCTTGAAGCCCTGGATTACGATCTTCTTGATGTACATTGGTGTGTATTAGTAGTTGAAGCGGCGCGTTTCATGACGCGCATCTGATCGCGTCCGCGCAGACATATAGACAGACATGTAGACATCGACATATAACATATAACATATAACATATAACATATAACATATAACATATAACATATAACATATAACATATAACATATAACATATAACATATAACATATAACATATAACATATAACATATAACATATAACATATAACATATAACATATAACATATAACATATAACATATAACATATAACATATAACATATAACATATAACATATAACATATAACATATAACATATAACATATAACATATAACATATAACATATAACATATAACATATAACATATAACATATAACATATAACATATAACATATAACATATAACATATAACATATAACATATAACATATAACATATAACATATAACATATAACATATAACATATAACATATAACATATAACATATAACATATAACATATAACATATAACATATAACATATAACATATAACATATAACATATAACATATAACATATAACATATAACATATAACATATAACATATAACATATAACATATAACATATAACATATAACATATAACATATAACATATAACATATAACATATAACATATAACATATAACATATAACATATAACATATAACATATAACATATAACATATAACATATAACATATAACATATAACATATAACATATAACATATAACATATAACATATAACATATAACATATAACATATAACATATAACATATAACATATAACATATAACATATAACATATAACATATAACATATAACATATAACATATAATTCTACAAATAGACAGGTAGACAGGTGGAAGTTGAAATACCACCGATCTTATTCACATGCCCCTATAAACATTTCCGTATCGGTCTTTTCGGTCACCGCAATCGGCAACATTGCTCCAGGGTAAATCCGTGGGCCCGTACTTGACGGGTGGAAGTACGAAGGGCATTCTGATAGGCAATGTGTCCTTGTCCTTTTCCTTGTCGTCGTCGTCATTGTCCTTGTTCTTAGAGTCCAAGTAGTCGGACTTGTAGGTAGGTACCAAGAAGGGGCCACCTGGAATAAGCACGCTCAACTCGTAGCTGGACACATCGTACATTGCGCCCTTGCTTTTGGCCACAGGGTATCCCCAGGCCTGCTTGGATAGATTGTGACTTCCCACCAAGACCCACTTGAGACTCTTCCAGTCGTCACCATTGTCACACGCATAATACTTGCAGTGCGGCGTCAAATGCTCTCGGCCCGTCACGTTCCCTCTTGTTTTCCACCTGTACAAGTACTCCCTGACATTCTGCTCGTACTGGTTTACCTGGGCCAGAGATCTGGTGTAATTGAAGTGCACGGCTGAGCCGGATAGGTACCCGAAGCTGCTTTCGGCAATGTCCTTGATTCGGGGGAACACATAGTGGGGTTTGTAGTTGAACTTCTCCTGGTGCTCAGAAAATGACTCGCCTCCCGGTGCGAGAGTCTTCCAATCGGAGAACATGAGCGGGCAAAGAAGATGCGTGAAAACAGAACTTGTTTGACCTTTTTGACACAAGTAAGGGGATGCAATAGAAGTGACCTGCGAAGCGATATTGTGCTTGGCTTGAGTATCCGTAATGAGAAGGTTGTTTCTGTCCAACACCTGCCTCAACTTGACAAAGCCATACGCTTCGCTAGTTGGTGATATATCCCGCATGTTGTAGGATCCTGGAGCTGACGCAACCAATTCCACCTTCACAGAGCTGAAGTCAAGCCCCCGTATTCGAAGAAGCAAAGCCCTTGTGATTTGTATTTCATAGCGAGCCAAATATTGTAGCAAGTCCGATTGGAACCTTCTGCCTAACTCATAATCGGTAGAACCTGTTTTCAATCTGCCAGAACGCCAAACAGACTGGCTGAGGCCTCCTAAATCCAATTGCGTGAGATTGCTTGTCATTATAACGATTTCCACCTCATCGTTTTCAAAGATGTTAATCATCATTTTCGAATGGTGCGACGCGTACCGATGTGGAAGCGGTGCTATGGCCTCTGATATGTTGAACTTTTCCTCAAAGAGCTTTCGGAGAGGGTGGCCCTTCAAGACGGACTGGCCCGTGATGAAGCAGACCTTGCGCTTTTTGGCCGAAAAGTTTTCGTGGAGGAACGTAAGGAAGTACTCCACGTCCACACTGAAATTGAACTGGTACGTCTCCGTGAGGTCAGAGGCACCCACCAAATCATGCATTGACACCGTGTCCGAGTTTAAACCAGCAGTGTGCTCAGTTGTGACCCTGCCACTAAGGTTTTTGAGAATATGTACAGCCGAACGGGGGCCAGTCCGGTCCACAGGCACCTCATACACTTCACTTTCTTCTTCGCTGTCAATAACCACCACTTCGGAACCATTGCCTGCAGCAAAATGCAGAACGTCGGAGTCTTCAGACTCGTTAACATCAATGTGGGTTGAAGATATGGTTTGCTTCTCTGAGCCACGGGTGCGCGAGTAACGACAACGAGCACCAAACGTGTTCAAGTCCAGATCCAGCAGCACCGAGCTATCAGAATCAGAATATTGATGGTCGGATCCGGAGTTGGAAAGCTCCTTGTCCACAGGGCTGCTCTGCAGAGAGGGGTCGTCCAAAGGGGTGATCTTTAAGCGTTTTTCTTTTGGATTCTTGGGGACCATTTTAGCTCTTTTCCTCAAAAACCTTCTTTCCTTGGGCACGTCCACCACCTGTACGATTTCGATCTCTTCGGTTTCAGAACCGACATTTGAGGGGTTTTCCAAACTTTTAGAATTCAGATCAATCACCTCAGTTGCTAAATTTTTAATACTTAGACTATCAGAGCCGTGGATTTCGTCATCAGAATCCTTAATTTCAATATTACCTTGACTCTCAACACTCTGAATATCAACACTAGAACTTTGACTAGAACTTCGAGTCTCGGTGGAAATTTGAGTCTTGGGCGCAAAACCCCTCTTCGGTTCTGCATAACCCTCTTGCTCATGCTGACTTTCAGAGCCCGAAATGGGTATGAATAAGGTCTCACCACCGTCATCCGAAAACCCATTGAAATCCGAACCCTGATCCCAAGTATCTTTAGGCGATTCTCGCCTGATGCTCATGAGCGAAGCGCCCAGATTAAAAGTACGCAAAGATTCGCTGCCGCCCTTTGAATCACTAGTGCCATCTCCAGAATCCTCCGAATCCAGGCTAGTCGAGTCTTGCAGGGAATCTCTAGTCAGGGATGATAGAGGCTCCTCCAAAGTGCTTTTGTAGTGGTCGAGATCAATGTCCGAACCATCCAAATTTGGTTTGTTTAAAAGTACCCTAAGAGCATCTCGCGTGGCCGAACCATTGGCGGAGTTAGCATTGTTGGAAGGGGCCATGGTATAGATTGTGGCATGAGATCATTGTTGTTTTTCTTTGGGCGCGGGGTTGCAGTCGCGGGTAAACAGGGTCAACGGCGGGCTAGCTGACCCAAAAACAAAGTCTAATAGTGGTGGTGCGTGATGCTCAGGTCCTGTATTGGAAAATAAAACAACCACTCTATTTGGTTGGGTTAATACTAATCTATAAAAGAGGAGTTGATGCTTTGGATTTATCATCCATAACAAACACATCAGTGATCTATAGCAAGCAACTATCAAAATGATCGAATTCAAGTATTTTAACGAGTTTGTCTCGTCGCCGACCATTATTGTCTCGGGCAAAACGGACAAGGTCTCAAAGGGTATCATCAAATTCATATATGAACAAGAGAAATTGTTTCCGCTGCTGTTTTTTGAAATTAACAATGGACACTTTAAGGCTCTTCTTCATTTGAACTTATTTAAAATGAATAAATTTGAGGTCAAGGCTTACGATAATGGCCGAATCGACCTTGATGGAGGCGTCCAAGGTTTGGGCAAAGTTGTGGACACCGGCATCTTTACTGTGGCTCATAGCAGACGTGAAGAAAATAAGCCCTTGCATCTTTGTGTTCTCTTGGGCAAGGACTCCAAGGGTGTTTATGACATGCCCCAATACAAATTGAATCGTAAAGATGTTCCAAATTTGGACACTGCCATTAGGAGATTGAAGGTGGCCGCCCGAATGATGCAGGCTTATGTTCATGACGAATTCAACGCCCGTAAATTGGGCAACCGGACCTTTCAATTTGTTGAAGAACAGAACAAGAGAAAGCTGATCTTCGGCAACTACAGTGAGGGTATAGCCCACTCTGAGGTGAAGGTGCACGTGTTGAGATCGGATAAAACCGTGCTGGAGCTCAGAAATCTTGACTATGCCCAGCAATTTCCTGGGGCAAAGGATTCCAACTTCTTGTTCAGACATTGTATCGACTTGATTAAGAAAGATGGGCTTTACGCTCCGTACCGGGCTAACCATTCCCCTATTCAGTGCGCAGTGATGATCATGGACTCGCATTGGGACCGGAAGTACATCACCGCACACGCGGCCTTGGGAGGAGGGGGTCGAGATGTCAGGTTGGCCATCTTCGGCTCGCATGGACTCCATTCTTTTCCATTGACATTTGAACAGGTTCATACCTGCTTTATTGATAACACCCAACTCACAACGAATGAAGTTGCCAATGACAATAACGAATGTGACACTTCATGGCAATGCTTGAACGTTTGCATGGGTGCGTTTATGCATGAGGTCGGTCACCTTTTCGGTGCTTCTCACGAGCCCGAAGGATTGATGTATCGTGGTTTTACCTATTGGAACAGACTGTTCATGACTCGGGAACCTTCGAGCGACAATTCCAGCTCAAACTTGATCGGCTTCGATGGCAAATTTCCAAAACAGTGTCGCTTGCAGGAAAACGACCTCGTCCGCTTCCTCCACCATGATTCGTTCTCGGAAGTACAAGATGCGTGGCATCCCGATTTCAAGAAGTTGGATATAAGTAAGATGAAATACGAGGAGGCCGGAGAAATTCCTACTTACTCCGTCACTAAGCCAGGACTGGCGTTAATAAAGTCCTATTTGGGCATATACATGATCGAGTTTGATGATGGAGAATTTCCTCGCCATCATATCGTATATTATCCCAAACGCTACGGTGGGAATGGTCTTGCTCACAATGTCCGCTTGGATTTCGAGGATAGTCTTGAACTTGTCAAATCCAAGTGGAAATCAACGGCCACCACTTTCGGGGTTAAAATATTTACTTCTGCGGGAGAGCAGTATATTGAAGATTTTAGGCAAGTGTGCTATCCGCCATCTAATGAGATCATCAGGAGTGATTTTAACTTGGGCCGTGGTATGATCGAAGGCTACAAGAGTGAATACCTAGGCACTGACGGTAAAGAGGGCAATCAGGGTAAATTTGACTATATTGGTTTCGACATGAATCGTGTTAATTTCTTTCGGGTGTTCCACGACCATTCTGTGTACGGAATCGAGGTTTTTATGCGGCCCGTTGAAGAAGGTAAAAGTCCTGAATCATTCATAACGGGCTCTACACATAAGAGATATACTGATTTCCACTTGAATGGAGAAAAACTAACCAAGGTCCACGTAAGAAGTGGTACATATATCGATGCCATACAGTTCGAGACGGAGAAAGGCCGCCGGTCGTTTATTTTTGGAAACCTGAAGGGGGGCCATTTGACTATCCTAGAACCAACTTCCAGTGCTTGGACCATTGTCGGTTTCGTAACCCACCACAAACAATGGTTCAGAGGATTCGGTATCATCTGTGCAAAGGTATAGGTAGCCAAGTGTCAAGGTTCAGAGACTCGCTCTAAAACCTTATCTTTTGCTTGGTTGAACTCCACCGGGTATTTTTCAGCAACACCTAACCTCTTCGACTTTCCAAACACAGAGGTTTTAGAAACTCCAGACATTAAGAGGCCTACTCGAGTGTTTATGCTTTTGATGTCACTCTCGAGCTTGCCTATGCGGTTTTCGGCTATGTGATGCTTGTATAAGGCTTTAAGGGAAAAGATTTTGCTTGCTATCTGTAGTTTCTTTTCGTGTAGCTCGTTACTCTTCTTGTTCAACAGCCCGCTCAACTGAGCTTGTAGCACCAAGGAATCGTCCAATTTGAGCGAGTCCAAGGTCTCGTTGAGCGACTTTTCAAAGTACGCGGTGTGTTCGGCCACGCTGGACTTGGCGAAAGGCGAATGTCGTTGTTCATCCGATGGTTGGTCTAGAAAGTCCTCGTCGCTGGATACAAATTCATCTGAAGAATTGCTCCTCGGTCCATGTGCCAGATATGAAGAAGCAGGTAATACAGAGCCAGATAAAAAAAAGCCAGATTCTGCGATCTCACTTTTTCCTTCAAGATCCAATTGATTCGCTTCTTCAACTTCATGTGATTGTGTATCTATATCTTCTTGTACATCTCCTTCACCATCTCCATCACCTTCTCCATCACCATCTCCATGAGACTCTATATGGCCTTCACTAACAATACCATTTCCTATTGCCAGTTCATCAGCACCATTGACTCCGTCAATTTTCAGAGTTTTCAGAACCTTCTGAACATTTGCAGTGGAGTCCAGCCCCAGAGCACGCAGAGAAGCAAAGTGCATGTCTGTAGAAAAGCACCTGGCGTGCACCTCATGTACCATGGCTAGTGCGCGTGCGCGTGGAGCCCCAAGTGTTTTTCAAGTAGCCAGGTGCTCACGCCGCATACTCTCTATCCACTCTCAGCACGTCCAATGTCAACGTTCCAACTCCAGAGCTCGGAGGTGTTGGCCCGGTTGAAGCCGTTCGGCATTACGTTTGAGAAGTCGTTGACGGACCTCATTAAGGGCATCCGGGCCCACTCCAAGAACTCCCCAGAGAGCCTACTGGCCTTCCTCAACGACGCCATCCTGGAGTGCAAGAATGAGTTGATGTCCACGGATATCGAGGTCAAGGCCACGGCCGCGTTAAAGCTTGCGTACTTGGAGATGTACGGTTTCGATATGAGCTGGTCCAACTTCAATATCTTGGAGGTCATGTCGTCGTCTAAGTTCCAGCAGAAGCGAATTGGCTACCTCGCTGCCACGCAGTCCTTCAAGAATGAACAGGAGTTGTTAATCTTGGCCACCAACCAGTTCAAGAAAGACCTTAATTCGCATAACCACATCGAGGTGGGCTTGGCCTTGAGCGGAATAGCCACCATTGTCACTCCCAATCTCGCCAAGGATATTGTTGATGATATCCTCATGAAACTCTCCCATTCCAAGCCTTATATCCGCAAGAAAGCCGTTTTGGCTCTCTTCAAGGTGTTTGTGCAGTATCCCGAGAGCTTGAAGTCCTCGTTGCCTCGTGTGATGGATAAGCTCGACGACTCGGATGTGTCTGTGGTAAGTGCTACCATCACGGTGGTGTGTGAGATCTCCAAGAAAAATCCCCACTTGTTTCTCAACTACTTACCGAAATTCTTTACCATTCTCGAGGAAACAACTAACAATTGGCTCATCATACGCATTCTTAAGCTCTTTCAGAGCTTGCTGAAGATCGAACAGAGAATGAAAAAGCGCATCATGCCTTCCATCCTTAGCCTAATGTCCAAGAGCGAGGCCACTTCCATCAAGTACGAGTGTATCAATTGCATTGTTGATGGTGGCATGCTTTCGCCGGACTCGTCCAAGGATAAAGAGGTGGCTAAAGTGTGCATTGACCACATTTTGATGTTTTATGCTCAGAGGTACGACCCCAACCTTTGGTTTGTTGGCCTCTTGGCCTTGATCAAAATCCTTAAAATCTACCCACAGTTCATTCACAAGATTGGCCGAGTCGCCGATGTCATCACGCAATGCTTAACCGATAGAGAGATCGTGATCAAGAGGAAGGCCCTTGAAATCTGCCACTACTTGGTCACCGAAGATAACCTTGCGGATCTTGTGAAGACATTGCTTTTGCAGCTTCTTCCAGAAAATTCGGCCACTGATAACCCGGATGGCTACAAGTTGGAAATCACAAGCAAGATTCTCCAAATCACATCCTCGGATAACTACGCCCACATTCCTAATTTCAAATGGTACGTGATTGCTTTGAAAGAACTTGTGAACTTGACTCTTTTGGCTGACACTTCATTGGAGAATAGTGGAACCACGCAACTAAGCGAGTCAACAACAAACCAAATCGCTGGAATGGTGGGCTCTGAGTTCCAACTGTTGGCCTTAAAAGTGCCTTCCATACGTCCTTTCTTGTTGGCCACTATAGTTCTTGACTACGTCAAAAACCCCAAGTTGACTAAGTCCTCGCCAAAGCTCATGGCAAGTCTCTACTGGATAATGGGCGAGTTCCTGGAGAATTTTGGGCACAGTGGGAAGAACGACGATGATGACGATGAGATCGACCAGATCACGTCGTTAAGTCAGAAAGTCACTATATTTAATTCCTTGGTCAATGTGTATGTTGATGAAAGACTACTGGAGAGCACATTATTTCCTATTTCCAAAGCAATCATTGAACTCGATGCTCCTGATACGTTATGTGTGTTGATCGAGGCTGTGATCAAGTTGTTCAGCAGTATAGTGAGTGACTATGAGCAAGTGTATGGAAAGTTCGGCAAATTGAGCCCCGACAAGTATGCGGAAATAGCCTACTTTCTCAAAAAACTTATTGCTCTTCTTGAGCATTGGGAAAACCACGATCAATATGGAGTCCAGGAGAGGAGTCTTGTTTGGTTGGAGTACCTTAAGCTTTGTGTCGATGCCATGAACCTCACGGATCAGACCAGAGTGCAGGCTCTAGAGGCAGAGGAACTCGAGTACTATAAGAATTTGTCAAAGAAGTCGGGCGATACGTTATCAGATGAAAATGGAAGCTCTACTGAGAATGACGAGGAAAGTGGCGAGAGTGAAGAGAGTGAGGAAGAAAGTGAAAGTGAAGAAGAAAGTGAGGGAGAGGAGGACGAAGTTAGTGATAACATTACAAAGACCCTCGATGAAGTTGCAGGATCGAAGAATAAGGGGGCAATTGAAGAGGACAGTAAAGTTGAGGAAGGAAAGAGCTTGAGTCTCCATTCTAACGGTGGACCAGAGTACTCAAAATCTCATCTGAATGATGATAACATTGAAGTTGATGTTGAGCGTGAAAGAGAGCTTCCTCAACTCTTGAACAAATTGCTCATGTCCTTCTTCAGAAGCTACCAATTGAAACCAATCTCTGCCACTGTTCAAAGCAGGATTCCCCTTCCAGAAAGCTTGGATTTGGAAACACCCATCAACACTCCGCCTGCTTTCTGTCTTGAAGACAGTCCTCCACCAAGTGAAGAGGAGCTATCTGGAGATGAATATGAGGAGCCCGTCCAAATTCCTGAGCATAAGGCTTCAGCCAGCGACAGGATATCACGTCTCAAGGATGATCCTTACTACATCACCGGAGTCGCCAAGAAGAAGCTGGCTAAAGCCAAGCCCACGATTACAGGCCTTGAAAGTGAAGGTATCACCTCGATGGCCGAAGCAGCCAGTGAGACGGCATCTCTCTCCCAAGAGTCCATGATTAAGCCAAAGAAGAACAAGAAAATCAAAAAGGAAAAGGTTGTGGTGCTTCTGGAAGAAACTCTTGGGCACGACGAAGTTTTACGTGAGCCTAAATCTTCAGTGAAGCCAGCCAAAAAAACCAAGAACAAGTTCATCATCAATTCATTGGATTTGGATCACTCCGGCTTGAATTCACTTGGGTCGCCTGGAGAAACCATGCGTGATGACCAAGAATATCAGGTGGATCTTGAGCAGTTGAGAACGAAGTTGGCGGACAGAACAAAAAAGAAGTCAAAGAAGAAGTTAAACAAGAGCGAGAGTTCCCAGGCGGAGCCATCGCAGCCTGATGTTCAGACTCAACCCGATGTTCAGAATGAGGGGACTGGAGAAAAGCCCATTGTCAAAAGCGACAAGAAGAAAAAGAAGAAGAAGAAGGCCGTCATAGAGGAGTAATACGAATCAAGCATTCTATATATATTATTCATATTAAAGAGATTTAATTAGTAGTCAATAGAAGGTTGAAAATTATACTCAAAGGATCCAAGATTATTTTGTTTAATTAATAAGATCAATGTAGACGTAATTCAAATAGCACATAAGTTGTAAGCAGCCAAGACCTTTTCTGCAGTCTTTGTAGCAGAAGCTGGGTTGACTCCAGTGACCAACTTCCCATCAGTAATCGTGAAAGAAGCCCATGGGTTGGCCGGCTCAATGTAGTTGACACCAGAGTGAATGGAACCCTCCTCGGGGGTCTTCAAGTTCTTGGCCTTCATGATATGGTCCACTTTCAACAACTTCTCACCTTCATCCGTGAAGCCAGTCAAGTTCTTCCCCTTGATGAAGTACTCGCCGTCTTCGGTCTTGATATTTTCGAAGATAGCTGGGTCATGGCAAACCGCTGCAACTATACCGTCTTTCTTGGCAATAGTCAAGATGTGCCTGTGCAAGTCCTTTGCTTCGGGGAAATCGAAAATGGCACCGTGTCCACCAGCAGCAAAGAAAATATCATAATCAGAAGCGTCCACATCCGAAGCCTTCTTGATCTCCTTGGTGGCCTCGATGAATGGGTGGCTCTCATCATTGGCAATCACCAGAGCATCTGCGAAATCACCCACCAACGACAAAAGTACCGGTTTCCGAAGCCAAGGTCACGTCTGCACCAGCATCAACAAGGACCTTCCATGGGTGGTAGGCCTCATCGAAAAAGACTCCAGTTATGGTTTCGTCATCGTAGAAAGAGCCGTAGTACCTAGAGAGTACAAGCAAGACTTTAACCATTGTATTGAGTAATTGGTGTTGAGTAATTGGTGTTGAGTAATTGGTGTTGAGTAATTGGAGTCGAGTAATTGGAGTCGAGTAATCGGAGTTGAGTAATTGGAGTTGTAGATAATAAAAAATTAAAACGGAGCGAATCGCTTTCTTGTATAGTCCAGCATGCTTGTGGCTGCAAGATTGCGCAAGTGCATCTCCACTCTACAGTCTAGTGGATGTAAGTGAGGATTGATATCCACGCAGCTCACGTAAGTCGATGGAAGTCCACCTCCGCGCATGCACCAGGCCCATGCTGCAAGTAGGCCGAACCTCGCCCTTCAAACGTTCCACAACTGAAACATATTCTGTTTCTTTTTTCACAACTCGTTATCAAAAAAATTATTAAGTAACTAGAAAGGACAAAATATGGGGGAAACAATTATTTCCAGATTTGCTTCATTCATAAATATTAATTCTGAATGAGGCGATTCAGGACCCCGATTCAGGACCCCCAATCATGTTTCAAGTGGCTTAGTATTGCTTGTCTTTGATGTTTGCTTCAGTATTGCGCATCTCGCTGGATGTTTCAATTTCGCTGGATGTTTCGAGTGTCTCGCTTAATTGTTTATGCTTTGATTGCTTATGTCTTTTTGTTTGTATCCGTTGTCTGTATGTTTCGAAAGTCTCACTTATTGATTGTAAGGTCAATGATGCAGCATAGATAGGCACATGCGGCAGGTCTAGAAAACCTGAATGCGGAAAAGACTGAATTTGAAAATATGTCACTGCAGCAATCCATCACTGACAATTACCACTAGAAACTATCTTTCGAAACTGAAAACCTGTTTCAGAAACCTCGTTACCGAAAATATATTTGGTTCTTGACCAATTTACTCCATGGTATTTTTCATGCGGCATACCTCGTGTCCAGACTTATCAGTACCACCCAGTTTTTAGGAGCATGCTAGTATTCGCTCCATACCAGATAATAAATTCTAAAATAGGTTTATGTGGTACTGGTATTACTTTACTAGACTATACAACATACTACGATGTTTCCAGTACTGGTTATGCTCACTGCTTGGTGACGGTCAGAAGTGCACAGCTTTATGACTTTTTGGATTAGCGTCTTTTTATAATGAAGGTATTTTCCCTTTCTGTTAAATTGTTCTATACAGTGTGTTGAATTTTTACCTGCCAAAAAAGTAGTGTATTGTAGTATATTGTAGTAGTTTATGGATGACCCCCGGAACATAAGAGCGCAGTCGGAATTGGCCAGCTCATGACCTCCAAAAGTAAACCCACCAAATAATTTTGCCGGAAAATTGAGTTTTTTGATGTCCGGAATTCCAGCATACCAGTGAACTTACTTCCAAGCGCTCCAGACCAAAAAAGGGAGCTTTGCGTTGGGCCTTTTTGTCCTAGTGTGGGCTGGTGTACGGGTGTGTCCCCGGTCTTTCCGAGGTTTGCACCCAATCCAATAGCATCCACTCTCCATACACCACTATATCACCAGATGCTGGTTTTACTAATTATCTCTTGAAACCACTAGATTAATATGAGTACTAAAGGCCTTTACATCAAATAATTAGTATAAGTGTTCATCAGTAGTATGTGATTATCAGTATAGGGATGAGACAATGGATAGATAATGACCCAGTTCTAAAGCTAGTTGATAATTAATTATTCAAAACAACTGGTGCAGTGAAACTTTTCTGGGAAGAATTCACAAATACTTCTCAGAATACTTCACTCCTCGTCTGATTGATTACTCACCTTTAGAAAGTAACACTGAGGTTTCACATCCCTGACATAGTATTTTTCATTAATTACCTAGTGTTCAGAATCTAGGGTAGTATGAAATACTCAATCACTAGTGGTAGTTTGTTGGTTGATGATTCCCGGGAATATCTGGTACTACGCACTGATAAGCCATTAATCGTGCCCTAAAGCATGTAAAATCATTCCAGTTATAGCTTGGAATCTGCCCAAACGTTTCTTTTTTATAAGACTTGTAATACTCCCAAATCAAGTGTAGCACAGTATACGTCCTGAACCTAAGGGATCAATCCTTATAACTCCTCCGGCACCCTCTATTCCCATATCATTTTCTCAAGTTCTCTACATCCTTCCCCATACCATTCTATACCACTCTCTACAATTCTCTGTACTCTTCTCAGTATCGCTTCCACTTACTTTCAATGTAACTCATAATCTCAGTTTTTAAACAAATATTTGTGTCCAATTACCATATAAATATCAGTATTCGTAGCTCTCTACGTATTCGCAATAACGGCGAAAAAACTACACTTCAATCACTACATTGACATAAGCTTAAATACCACGCTCTTCCTTGACTAGAATTAAGTACCCCATAAATATTCTGTTAGCTAGATGCACCTTTTCTTTACAGAGACTGGAAAACTAATATAAACTCTCATAGCCAATACCACTCATCAAGTGCCTTTTCGGCTTCTGTCTGCTCGTAGTTGGCGTGGACGCTCCGGCATGTACAGTCTCACACACTGATAACCAAATTTGCGCCCGAAAATACTAAGCCGTTCAACATCATGGCTAAAAAGAAAAACGTTCCTGTGACGGGGTCCGCAGCCTCCAGGTCCAGTGCTGCTATCTTTGCTAACCTAGACTCGCCTGCCGAGCTCGACAACTCGGACAATGTTCCCCTTGACCAGGAAAAGCCACCGGCTGAAAGTGCAGAGCCTGAAGAGCCGGAACAGCCTGTGGACGTCAAGTTCCCCTTCAGCTTACTCTACGAGTTCCAGGATTTTTTGAACGCCCACTTGACCGTCCGTAAGGGCTTTGAGGTCATGTGCTGCTTGTACATCTGCCAGATGTTCTACCTCCACTTGAGTGCCGTGGGTGCCACGGATGTCATGTACGCGGTGGGCTTCAACATCATGGGTGCCCTTATTGCCATGTACTTGAGCCACCGAGGCCAGGTGAAGAAGTACAACGCTGCTCCTGAGGATTTGGTGTACCCCAAGTTGCCCCACTTCAACATCATGTATGCGTTCTTCATTCCGTTTGCCTTCTTTTTGTTGTATTCTGACTACACGCACCCATTTTTCCAGGCCAACTTGTCGCTCACCAACTTTGCCATTGGCTCGTTGAACCCCATGGCCAAGACCCTTTCGGCATTTGTCTACTACTACATGTTCAATGAAGGCGATACCATCGAATTGGTGCGTTTTGCCCAGGTCATTTGGCTCTACTATGCGGTGGACTATACGCTCAACCAATGGAACACAAGGACTATCACCGATAACGAAGGAAAGGCTTCTACTTTCACGTCTTTGGACCCTGCTGAGATCCACCTCGCTGCTGTTTTGATGGTAAATTTACTCATTAACTTCAACTTGCCAGTCTCCGATAGCTCCATGCCACTTATCATAGTGCACATTTTGGCGATTGCTCTTGTGGGAGCCCTTGGAGTTTCGTTCCCAATTTACTACCTTTATACGAGCTTGGATGCCGGTGCAATCCGCTCCTTGGTGTCTATTGTGGTAGTGTCGTCATTTGGAGGTGTCTTCTACTACCTCACCAACTACCTTTTCCTGATGAAAGTGGGACATGCAAATGCTGTGCAATGGCTCTATGAATACATAATCAAGAGTGAACGCCGCTACCAAATTGTTACAACTTGGGTGTCTGTGCTTGCCGTTGCTATTCCTGTGGTGTTTTTTGCCAGCCACAAGAACTGGATTAGTCTTAACATCAGAAGAAAGGTTTGGCACTTCCTCATTGCTGGCTCTTTGGCTTACCCTCTCATCCAAGAGCCTACATTCACGGCTATTGCAGCCACTGGCTCCATTTTCGTGTTCATTGCCGTTGAATTTCTTCGTGGCACTCGTTTGACATTTGTTGGTGGCATTCTTGATGACCAACTCAAACGGTTCCAAGACTTTAAAGACTCCAGAGGTCCTTTGAACTTGTCCTACATTTTCTTGCTTATTGGTGTGTCTTTGCCAATAGCAGTGGGTGTTTTGATGGATGATGTGGTCTCCTTGAGATCCTACATTGGGTTGGTGACCTTGGGAGTCGGTGACTCGTTTGCCTCTATAATAGGGCGTAAGTTTGGAAAGCGCAAATGGTCGGGTGGCTCGAGAACTCTCGAAGGAACCTTTGCTTTCATTGCCAGTACGTTCGTTGCATTTCTTCTTGTTGATGAATACCTTTTACCCGAGGCAGCCAAGGTCAGAAACTGGGAAAATGTGCTTATTGTTGCCTTGATTGGAGGAGCAGTGGAAGGTGCCTCCACCATGAACGATAATGTCCTCATTCCTTGCATCTGTTTGATAACTTACGATGTTGTGTTCAGGGTCTTCAAATAGACTGGGCTAAAAATACAGACGTTTGTATTTGCTTATATAAAACCAACATGTTTGTGGTTTTCTTCATAGATGTCGCTTACAGAGGGTCTGGTTTGACTCAGCGTGTAGCAGTCGCTAGCAACTCTCTTCTTGAACGGAGCAGTCTTGATCTTTCTCTGGGGCCCATACTCCTTACGTCTAGCTATTGGATAATCACAGGCTTGTAAAAACTGCTCCAACTCTATCTCTGGAGGCTCAAACATCAGAGCAGACCTTAACCGCGGCATTTTAACCGTTGATAAGCCAGGGTGTTGCAGTGTGGACAAAAATGCCATCTGGCCACAACTTGGACGGAAATCAAAGTGGTCTGTGGAATTGCTTTGGTGGTTAGTAGGTGGCCGAGTATACTGAGCAGTAGAGTTCACCTTAAATGTCAAAAGGTGGACCTTATAGTCCTCCAAATCTGATTCCAGCTCTGATTCCTGCCAAGCTGTTTCAGGGACATTGTTGAACACACGAGGCTTCAACGTCTGTTCCTCCACATAATCGTCGTAGTCCGTGTCACTATCGGAAACAATAGCATGTTCGTTCGCCACCCCCAGACCAAGATCCAAATAGTTATAATCGAAAACATCCGAGAGCTTGGCGTACGACAGCCGGGAAGATAGTTGCTGGGAGTAACGTCTTTGGGGAAAGTAGGGTTCCATAGAGCCTCTCCTCAGAGACCCGTTAAGAGCAGGGATCTCCAATTTCACCGGCCTGCAATGGTCCGTGGAGGGAGGGATCTTGAGGTCATCAGCAACAGGCAATAGCAATTTTTTGTAGCTTACGTCATGGTCAAAGAACGGTTCCTTTGTTTGCATTAAAGAGTAGTTCAGAGGTCAGAGGCCGATTGCGAAGTCGAGATAAGAAACCCGCGCACAATCGGTCCCATGCGTGCAATGCAGCCCTGCACTCCATACCGGTAGAATAAGTTTCGACAATGTGCTCATATTTTTGGAGCCACGGTAATCATGAAGATTCCTGCATGGTATTCAAGAATACTGTATGTTAATTTATGTATAGGAAAGTACCGTGAATTAACTATCACCGTAATACTCTATGGTATACTTTATGTGTTTCTGACTAGGCACTGCTTATCTACGCATTGGTGGACACCGGAAACAAAGTGGGTTTGAATGCGAAAGAAGCCCGATTGGTTTTTCTTCCAGAACTGGCCGAAGTTTGAGCTTTCGCAAACCGTATTTACGCTTATTTCATCGAACACCACCGAAGTCAAGAGAAAAAGGAAATTCGTATTCGCCTAAAGAGGGGTTTCCCCGGACCGTAACCACTTACCCAGGCAATGACGCTGGAGCTCGAATGAGGGAAAAATTAGAAAAAAGGTAGGAAACAGAAACACACCTTTTTATCAAAAACACGGAATTTGTATCTCCAAGTCGTCATTCCTTGGAATTACCGTCTCCATTTCTTATCGAGTGTGTACTTTCCACGCATACCGCAAGGGTAGAGAAATCGTGCGTATTCTGCATAGACGGTAATTCTTATCGGATTGCATATCTATTTGCAGGAGCCCACTCCACAGTAAAGTGAGGATCCCTAATACACTTCCGGCGTACCCCAAACCACCACAGATTGACTTTCTAACGACTAACCAATATTTTGCTTTTCACTTGCTGCTTTTGGAATACTCTAGGATCTGAAATACTCTTGAACACGTCTTGAAGTTTTTTTCATTTCCAACGTCCCTTGCTAAATTTAGATCTGAGCCGTATCGGCGTGCCTTCCCGGAACTAAGACCTGTTGTGCTTGTTCCACGAATTTTGCCCTTTTCCACTGTATTTGAATTTTTTTGTTTTTTGATCTTTTAGCCACCGTTTTTTCCTTTGGTTGCTATTTTGCCTTATTCTTGTTGGTGAGTTTTGGCTAACTACTCCTTCGGCCGTCATACACCCCTGTTGAGATAACAATGACTCTGCCCAAAGGATCAAGGAGAAGGGAGTCCAACGCTTCGTCTAAACTGGCCCACTCAACCCCAAGAAAATCAATCCCTTTGTTTGACCTTGCTTCTGTTCTGAAAGAGTTGCCCCCAAACACTGGTCCTCCTGACACCTCGACGTCCAATGGCTCAACCTCGCTGTCAAACTCCAACAAAAGCCTCAGCCATGTCCCTTGCAAATTCTTCAGACAAGGAATATGCCAGGCAGGCAAATCGTGTCCCTTTAGCCACGACTTAGAAGGCACTGCCGCGGAGAAAGTCCCCTGCAAGTATTTTCAAAAGGGCAACTGCAAATTCGGCTCCAAGTGTGCGCTCGCTCACATTCTCCCGGATGGCACACACATCAACGCTAAGACCCAGCAGCATTCCCGTCGTAGCAACGGCCGCCACGAGCGTTCGGGTTCCCACAACAACCATCTACCTGCGCAGACAAAGTATAGCGGGGAGCCGAACCTGGCCCCATCCGCAGGCCATCAACAACCCACTTCTTCTCAAAGTGCTGGTCACGAGTCAAGGAAGAAATCGGTTGATTATGAGAATTTCTTTGCAAATGAATATTTGAAGGGCCAAGACGCTGGTGAGTCTTTTGAGCATGCTGACTTTCCCCATGCGCAGGGAGAGGTGTTATCACAGCAGGTGCTCTACCCAGACTTGAACGCTTGGCTGTCGTATTACTCGTCAAACATTCTATGTCTGCCACAGAGCTTGGCTCACAACCCTAGAAGAAACACATTCAATTCTACAACCAACCAAACAGCTCTATGGTTGGAGGACTCACCCATCTTTCAAGATTCAGGTGCGGGCTCCATGTTGCAGTCAAATGCGCCGTCTTTTGGGCTGCGCTCGTTTCTGAAACATAGCCTTGAAGGCCTGGCTTCGTCTCCCTTATATAACTATAGAAGGCTTTCAGCTGAAGAATCGACCCTGGTGGACGAGGACAGCGATGCGTTTTTTGGAGACGACGACGCCAATTTTGAGGATTACGTGCCTGCATCCATTGGAAACTTGATTTTGACTCCACAGGAGCAGCAGAGACGTGAATCTAGATCGCAGTCTGGAACTCTATTGGTGAGGCCAAACGTGAGTTGCCAGGAGGAGAAACCACAGGGGCGAATCGAGCTAATAACTCGGGGCTTCGACGATGTTTTTCTTATTGACTGAGAGATCTTATTGACTAAAAAGTTCATCGTTTATACCATGTTTTTGTTATCAAGAGTTGAGCTGACAGCCCGACTACTGTCTTGCGCAAAAACCAGATGTGTTGAAAAGTCCTTAGATTGGTGTGAAAAATTAGCAGATGGGGAAGCTATACGTTTAAGATTATTTATACGCAACTTTGAATTTTATTTGTGACTCAACTAACCATGTAGCCATGGCTTATCTAGATCGTATGCAGAGTTTATTCTATTTACACTTTAGCAACAGGTGCTGCTCTATATATGTCTGCACAGAGTTTCTGGAAGCGTTCCAAGGCACTTCTGTTTTCCATGTCCAACTCGGGCTTGACTCCTCTGATATGGTCGGACTCGAACAACGTGCCCACAAACGCCATCTCGTCCGTGTATGGGTTCATGGTCAAAACAATGTAGTCCGTGACCAGTCTCTCAGACCTCTTGGGCTCGGGTGCACCTCCAGTGATAACCATCTCTTGTCTAGTACGGATCTGAATGACGAATTGAAGCATGGCAGTTACGTCGTTAGCATCTGGGATTGGAGTGAAACACACCAACTTTGGGTTTGCTTCGATCTTCTTCAAATTCCATTCCAACTTCAGGCCCACGGGGAAGGTTTTGGCTCTGGCAGTCAACGAATCAACCACCTCCACACCAGCAATCCCGTCCAATTGCGTCTGCAAGTAGGATTGTCTTTGATTCCTAGGAAGGCTGCATGCTGCAGCAAAGATCTTGTTGGTACGCACATACTTCTCAACGGCAAGCTCCTTCCAGTCGTTGAACTTAAGTTTTAGCTTGGTGTCGGTCTTGAACTTGGACACCGAAAAGGTGTTGATACCAAAAGCACCGATTTTACGTATGATCAATTTGTGCCAGGAAGTTATGGGCGACGAAAGAAGACGGGGCGGACAGTAGAAATCTGCCAACACTCCAATGGCCTTGACGGGCACCATGGAGATGTCTGGGGCCTTACTCTTTTTCTTCTTTGGCTTGGCTGTGGAGTATGCACTCGTTGCCATAATCTGGCTTAAACAAGGTGCACACTGGCGAATACCTATACCATAAGGCAAGCTAAGTCCATGCTTGAGCTGAGCTCTAGCTAGGCTTTGGATCATGACTGTTGGACTCGGTGGGTAGACCTCGCAATCACGAAAATTTCGAGCATGGGCCCACACCCGTACCTCTAAGCACACGGGACTAAACGAAGCAATAAATTTCTGGGTGTTGGTGGGATATTTCTGGTCTGTAGAGAACCCGGGCTTTAACAAGAGTTGTGGATTTTGTGGGAGCCCATATTGGAAATCACCGGGTGTTCACTGGCCAGGGCACACCCGTACACCCGCAAGAGGAAGTGGAAAATGCGTGATGAGCAGCTCCACCTTCCCTTCCCACTCCAAAAACATGCCTTCGGCCAACAACAAGAAGCTTGCGCCAGAAAAAGAGCGATTCATCCAATGTTGCGGAGACATCTCGTTGGAGCTCGTTGCCTCGTTAAAAAACTCCAAGGATATCAACTTAAATGGCCTCATCACCAGGTACGCCAAGAAGTACAAGCTAAAGCACCAGCCAAGGCTCACGGATATTATCTCGTCGATCCCAGACCAGCACAAAAAATACCTTATTCCAAAGCTCAAGGCCAAACCCGTCAGAACTGCATCTGGAATCGCCGTGGTCGCTGTTATGTGCAAGCCCCATAGATGTCCCCATATTGCATACACGGGAAACATCTGTGTGTACTGTCCAGGAGGCCCCGACTCGGACTTTGAGTACTCCACACAGTCGTACACCGGGTATGAGCCCACATCTATGCGGGCCATTCGGGCACGGTATGATCCATACGAACAAGCCAGAGGCCGCGTGGAACAACTACGTCTGTTGGGCCACTCCATCGATAAGGTGGAGTACATTGTCATGGGAGGAACTTTCATGTCGTTGCCTATTGAATACAGGGAAAACTTCATCGCACAATTACACAACGCCTTGTCTGGATACAATGGGCGTGATATCGATGAAGCCATTAAGTTCTCCCAGCAGTCGCAGACCAAATGTGTGGGTATCACCATCGAGACCAGACCCGACTACTGCACAGAAACACATCTCAGTGATATGCTAAAGTATGGTTGTACCCGTTTGGAGGTGGGAGTGCAGTCTGTTTACGAGGATGTTGCTAGAGATACCAATAGAGGTCATACGGTCAAGTCGGTGTGCGAGACCTTTGCTGTGGCCAAAGATGCCGGATACAAGGTGGTGAGTCACATGATGCCGGACTTGCCCAACGTGGGGATGGAGAGAGACCTCCAGCAGTTCATCGAGTACTTTGAAAACCCCGACTTCAGAACAGATGGGCTCAAGATCTACCCCACGCTCGTGATCCGGGGCACGGGTCTTTACGAGTTGTGGAAAAAAGGTCTTTACAAGTCATACAATGCCAACGCCTTGATTGATTTGGTAGCCCGTATCATGGCCCTCGTGCCCCCTTGGACGCGTATCTACCGTGTGCAGAGAGATATCCCCATGCCGTTGGTTTCTTCCGGGGTGGAGAACGGAAATTTGAGGGAATTGGCCTTGGCCCGAATGAAGGATTTCGGAACCACATGCAGAGACGTGCGTACTAGAGAGGTTGGAATCCAAGAAGTTCACCACAAGGTGTCACCTGACCAGGTGGAGTTGATCAGAAGAGACTACTATGCAAATGGAGGCTGGGAGACGTTTTTATCTTACGAAGACCCAAAGCAAGATATTCTCATTGGCTTGTTGCGTCTAAGGAAGGCTTCCAAGAAATACACTTTCCGTAAGGAATTCACGTCGCAGCCAACTTCCATTGTGAGAGAACTACATGTGTATGGCTCAGTGGTGCCTTTACACTCGAGAGACCCCAGGAAGTTCCAGCACCAGGGCTTTGGAACCTTGCTTATGGAGGAGGCTGAGAGAATAGCACGGGAGGAACATGGCACTAAGAAGATCTCTGTTATTTCTGGAGTGGGTGTGCGCAACTACTATGCCAAGTTGGGCTACGAATTGGATGGTCCTTTCATGTCCAAGGCCCTCTGATTTTGTTGTGCTTTTTACAGCGGCCAAAGATAAATATACATTATAGAATACAAGCCGGGTCAGCTTTAATCTATGGAGCACCAGTCAGTGGCCGTATGTTGTTCGGTCCGTACTGAATGTATTACCACCTTGATCTCAAGAGGCGCGATGCTCATCAAGTCATGTGAGATCATGCGAAGGTTTCTATGTCATTTTGGGACGAGGTTAATGCAAGGAACGGTTTTTGTAGTTGGTCAGGCCGCCGTACCTGTGGCCGTGGCTCGAGCTTGTAGCCTCTCTAGACCAACCAGGAATATCCTCCCCTGAGCCGCCCACAGGCCGCTCCAAAACAACATTTTCAAGCCCAAGTGCATCGCTGAGCCATGGATGGTTTATCATTCCTCCTGCGTCAGCCCGCAATTCTGGTTGCAACGCCAACATGGGCAATAAGAAGTCTGCGATTTCCACGGCATCGTTGACGGGAAACTTGTATTTTTCAATCAACACGTCCTTCAAACCCCAAGGCTTTAGCTTGCTGATACGCAAGAGCTCGCCTTGGTTGTTGAAGAAATCGCGTGCGTACAAAGAGTCCTTCAACATGCATCTTGGGAAGGGCCCCACCAACTCTATGATTTGGGCAATGTGGTCGTCATCTTTGGTGTATGATTTGCCATTGCGGGGGTCGAATAAATAGTCTCCTGTCAATAACTCGAAGATGAGAGATGCAAATGACCAGAGGTCTGCAGATGCACCCCAGTGCGACCCCATGAGCACTTCCGGCGATCGGTACTGGCGGGTCTGGATTTCGTCGGTGAAGTGGTGATGGCACCAGCATGCGTTACCCAAATCGGCGATTTTCACCGAGATCAACTCATCTTCATTGATGATGCCGGGGTTGTTGAAGTGGCCGGTGTCTTCCATGGACATTCCCTGGTAATTGCCGGACTCCGCACCATGGTGAGAAATATTCATGGAAGAAAGAGAATTGTTCAAGCTTTTTTCCAAACCTTCGGAATCCTCGTTTTCCGAGTTGTTGACAAATGAAGTTTGACTCATGGCGGGCTTGAGCTGGAACTTCGTCCCGCTATTGCCGTGCAAACCTGCCATACTTGATAAAGATGGCTCTGCCCCTTCTTTGCCTTGCACACCTGCGCTGGAGGTGGGGAATGATCCTTGGCTCATCACATGCTTGATGGGGGTGTTGTTGGTGGTGGCCGACATGCTTTGTAGGTTTGCAAATGATTTGTTGCTGAAAGAACGTAATGGCGAAGGCAAGGGCTGCGAGCCGGTAATGAGGGAGTGTCTTCTTATACCACGGCCGTTCCGGTTGAAAGATGCAGACCGTGTGACGCTGGAGATGGACTTGACTCTTTGCAATGGAGTTTTCTGTTGGGGACTTGCAGGCGACTCATTGATGTTGGAGGTCAGGCCCGAGGAACTCAACTCGGACTTTGTTTTGATGCGCAGTGCCTTTCTCTCCAACTTGACCTTTTCCTCTTCAGCCTCGACCATGCGAACGATTTGCTCCACGTCGCCGATTTCAATGAGCACGTTTTCGGGTTTAAGATCCGTGTGGATGACCCCACACTTTCGATGCAAGAAGTCAAGCGACGCCAAGAGCTGCTTCGCGATTTGCTTAACAAAAACAATAGGGATTCCTCTATGTTTGTAGCGACGAATCAAGCCCAAAAGATTTTCACCCAAGACTTCGAAAACCATACACACGTGTACACCATTGGGACCCTTATGCGTGAAAGTGTCGAGGAGTTGGATGACATGCTGGTGACCGGGGTGGTGGATATCGGAAGAAGTGACTTTATCAAGAAGTTTGATCTCGTCCACCGCAGTATCGGTGTAATGCTTTGCACTCCGGACGATCTTCATGGCAACATGGCAGTGCTGGTCGTTATCTCTGGCCAACCACACCGTGGAGAAGTGGCCCCACCCCAACTTCCTCACCAACGTGTACTTGTTGTCTTTGTAGTTTTCTCCAATGTAGCACGTATGGTACCCACCGGGCACATAGTCTTTCAAGTCTTCTTCGTTATCAGGATTGACATCGGCGAGTTCATCATCTTCGTCGTCATCTTCATCTTCATCACCAGCTTCGTTTTCTTCGTCGTTTTTGGTGGCTCGCGAGGTGTCACTCGCTTTCGATTTCAGTAGATGTGTGCCGTGCGAAGAGGCCATGCTCTGGCAGTCGCTATTGCGGAACACATCGAGTTCATCTTCGTCATTGACCACGTTTCTTTTTTTAAAAGGAATGAACTCCTGGCTGGACTCAAAGTCGTCTAGCGTATCTAGGTGGTCGAGAAGGTGTTCTGGGTGTGACTGGGTGTACAGCTCGGTGAGACGGTCTTTAAGAGAAGACAAGTGTGGTTCTGTCTGGTCTTCGAAGGATGTTTTGATGGGGATAAGTTCAGGTTTGAAGGACTTCACCAGCGGCGACGAGCGGGCTGTGGACGCCTGACCCGTCAAGGGAAGAAAACTCAAGGACTGGATATCGCCCGATGTAGAGCTATTGCCACGAGCATTCTTTTCGGATTTACGGTTGTGGTGGGTGAGGGGCTGGCTTTCTTGGTTTGCGTCGGCCTTCTTGATAGCTATGGACAAGTTTGATTTTTGGGAAAGGGGCATTTGGCCGAGGTTATTGCAGAAAGGGGAACCTCGATGTTCTATAGCAGAATATATTTGTGGTGCGTTTCAAACTAGGAAACAACTGATGACGGGAACGGACGCGAATTTGGAGTGCTGAGATGATGTAAAGTTTTTTTTTAAGCAATACTGGCGATTAAAGAGGAGAGATGGGTTTAGATTGAAGGATGTAGATGAGTCCAGATGTAATGTTCAGTTTCCTCAAAGCACAGTGCAGTTCGTATATTTTTACTAGAGGAGAATTTTCTCGCGCTAATGTTTCTTCAGCCTCCGGCCATGCTCCGCGCACTGCACACAGCCTCCGGGTGCAGCTGAGCCTGAAGAAAGAAACTACCGTCGACTCCAAGTCTTTCCACATCTATATTATGATTATATACCGTATTGAGGCCGATTAGTGCCCTAATCAAGCTCCATCTCCTCCTCTTGGGTCTTTGGAGCCTCCTCCTTCTTGTCACCCTCTTTTCTGGCTGCTGCCATCTTCTCGGCCATGGCGGCCATTTGCGCAGCCTCCTGCTTTTGTCTGATGGCTTGCTTCTTCTCCTCCTGGTCAGCTTGGTAACGACCCTTGATTAAGTTACCAAGAGAGGCCAATTCCTCATACTTGGCAATGTACTTACCCTTGGTGGAATCGTATCCGTCGTCGTACAACCAGTCCTCGGTCTTCATCAACATACCAGACAACTTCTCCTTCTCGGCGTCCGAGGCGAAGTCCTTGTATTGGTCGTCCAATTTACCTCTCAACTCGTAGATGTACTCCTCCAAGGCGTTCTTTCTGTCCTCGGTGTCGGCAACCAATTTGTCTGCAACGACCATGGCGTTCTCCTTCTCGAACAACTTGTTCTTGAGGTCCTCGTCCAAGGCAGCAGAGGAGATCTCAATCTCCAAGTCGGCCTTCTTGACTACCTTCTTGACCTCTCTGTATTGTGGCTCAGCCTCCTCGTCGGCCTCTTCTCCTTCCTTGACCTCTGGCTCGATTAACTCCTTGACGAGCTGCTCAGTCACAGTGTGGGCGGACTCGATGGTGTAGAAACCAGATGGGTCGTTTCTCAACTTCAATTTGACAGCAATGGACTTCTCGCCCTCATCTGGAACAACACCCTTGATCAACCACTTGGCAATGACTGGCTCGGTTCCAGCTGGCACTTCGCTCTTGTTAGAGTATCTGGCCTCGACTTGAAAGTCGCCCTTTCTGTACAAGGTAATGATCTTGGTAGATGGGAAAGCACCACCTCTTGGGAAAACCTCCAAGTGGTCCTCGTCCTCCTCTTCCTTGTCCCAGTGGTAAGAGACAGAGTATGGGTTAAAGTCCTCGAACTTGAATGGTCTGACTCTGACAGTTGGAGAATGCATGGCACAAATGAAAGCATTACCTCTAGCAATGGCCTCATCTTGGTTCAAAGTGGTGGACAATGGCTTACCGAAGATCTCGGTCAACTTAGCCTTCAAGGAAGGAACTCTGGTACATCCACCAATAACCTCAATGGAGTCGAGGTCTGCAGCAGTGATACCAGCTTCCTTCAAAGCAACTTCGATTGGCACGTTGATTCTGTCCAACAATGGCTTGACGAACTCCTCCAACTCCTCTCTGGTCAAAGATGCAGACACGTCAACATCGTTCATAAGAGACTCAATGTTGATTGGAGCCTGGGTGTTGGCAGACAAGACCTTCTTAACCTTCTCGGAAGCCACAAGCACTCTGTAGAAAGCCTTAGGGTTCTCTCTGACGTCAATCTTGTATTTGCTCTTGAACTCGTCTGCGAAGTGGTTGGCAATAGCGTAGTCAAAGTCTCTACCACCAAAGTGCTTGTCGTAAGCAGCACCCAACACCTTCAACTCGCCCTTCTTGACAGCGGCAATGGAGACTTGGTAAGAGGAGTGACCAATGTCAACGAAAGCAACCTTCTTTGGCTTGTCCTCAGGCAAGTCGTTTTGCTTGAACACACCGTAACCAACAGCAGCGGCGGTAACCTCGTTCACAATTCTGACGGGGTTCAAACCAGCAATCTTACATGCATCAGCAGCAGCACGTCTTTGCTTCTCGGTGTACCAGACAGGAACAGAAAGACAGATATCGGAGATTTTGCCCTTGGTTTCCTTGGCAGCAGTGTCCCTAATCTTTCCAAGGTACATGGCAGCCAATTGAGTGGAGGAGAACTCCTGTTGCTCGCCGGTGAATCTGACCTTAGCATTGATTTGACCAGCCTCGTTCTCAGTCAAAGCAGCAGTGAAGAACTCCTTCTCGGTAGCAAAGTCTGGGTCGTTGTAGTTCAAACCCAAGATTCTCTTCAAGTTGTCAACGGTGTTCTTAATATTGGAGGTTTGCTGATTCTTGGCGCTCTCACCAATGAATCTGTTCTTGTTACCGAAACCAACCAACGAAGGGGTGGAACGGTTAGATACCTCATTGACAATGATGTCAATGCCTCTGTTGACTGCACAAGCAATCACAGTGTTATCGTTACCCAAATCAACACCAAATGGAGTAGACATATTTAATAGTAGTTAATAAGTGTAGTTCCGGAGTGCGCTCGTAGATATATTGAGGTTGGAAAAAATGTTGCGGTACGTGCACGACTCATCTAGAAGCTTCGAGAAGTGCGGGTCGAATCGGGCAAGCACCTAAGGGGCACGATCACGTGCAGAGAGATTTTTGGGGTCATTGCATTGTAGGGTTATTCAGTGGGGCTCTGGCCTCCGAAACCTTTAGATCATTTTCGGTTATAATGTGGGACTGAAGCCTCGCTGCGCCACCGTCGTTTCAGCACCACTATGGTCGCGCGTCCCGGGCACGTGCCTCCAGGGTCCAGGCCATGCTTGGCCGTAATTGCTGCAATCGAGGTTAAGCTGTAGACCGTACTTTCCGGTCGTAATTCCCAGCCAATCTGTCATACTAATCTGTCAGACTAATCTATCCTCGTCTGTCATCATCTGTCAAATAATAACTAAACACTGTGCAAGACAGTAAGTAGAGTCATCCAGCCTCCGGTCTCGACCAATGCCAAGTAATCCTCGAGCTTCTTGTCTCTGACAGAGCGGAGAAGAAGATCGATTTCCTGGCCGCTCAAGATGTTCATCTTTGCCAAGTAAACGAGCAAGTGGAAATCAGAGAGATTATCTGCGTTTCCGGAGCCGTTCTGGAGCTGGTTGCGAACTGCTCTCAAATCTTGAAGCTCGCCAAGAAAGTCTCTATTCTCAATTGGGAACTGCAACGCGAATTTGGGGTTAGGCTCCAATGGGAACGAGTCCAGTAGAGATACCAACAAGAAATCTGTAGGAAAAGCGGGCTTGGCGTTTTCTTTCACCTCCAAACCGTACTCGTTTATTTTCGAGTAGAACACGTCCGGCACATACCGTTTGGAGTTGGTCTCCTTCACCATAATCATATTGGGGTGCGTAGATGCATTGATATCATCGGCCTTGACCAAAGCTTCTGCGCTGGTAGAAACCTGGTATGCACGAGGCTCGATCTCGCCTTGCAACCCACCGGTAACTACACATGTCACGAACTTGGACGAAAATTTGCCCGAGTCAGAGTAGTTGCTGACGTTAACATGCTTGTTCTGCTGCTTGGCTGCCATAATCACCTCGGCACATGACAAGAAGAAAGAGTCTTTGTGTCTTTTGCAAAGAACAGTTCCATTGCCGGCCTTTGCATCCGTGAGGTCCGTAAAGACCATACCCACCTGACACAAGCCCAAACACTGGGCCACCTTGTCCACTATTTCCTCATCTTTCCATTCAAGCAAAGTAATTCCGTCCAACTCGCCAGATTGAGGGGGTTCGTAGATGGCCTCCACCACGGCCTTTATGCCAAGCGGAGCCTTGTCGTAGCGTTCGTAGCGACCATAGAGAACACCATACCTCTGAGTTCCAGATTTTCTCCATGTGTCAATGAACTTATTGAGAATATTGAAATCAGCATACTCTAGGTTGTCCACCATTCTGAATTTCTGCTGCTGGAGCGTGATGGGTGCAGGCTGGCATTTGGAGCAGATTCCTTTGGGGTACGCAGCATGGCCTCCAGCACAATTCGCCTTGATGGCATAGTCAGGCTCCAGTAGCGGAGCTATGTACGAAGACCCATTGGCAGCATTGTTTTTGAGCCGGTCCATTTCCTTGGCGTAGGCGTGGAACGATTTGTGCTTGATACCATGCTCTGCCAAGTAGTCCTTATCCCAAGGAGGCAACGGAGAGCACTGATCACACATTCCCTTATTACCATGCTTGCAAAAAGCGGTCTTGGTGCGGTGGATCTGTCCGTCTGCTTTTTCTAGCTCGTTATCGACTTCCAATTGTGGTAGTTTTCCGGGTGTAATGGGTATATCAATAGACTCAATGGCCACGGAGCCATTGACCGACCGCGCCACGGGTTCAGCAGCCACTGGGGTCTCTTCAAAAGTAATAAAAAGCATATCTCCATTTTGCAAGCCTATATCGGAGACCTTGACTCCTTCAAACTGTATTTCAGGTCTGCCCTTCTCACTGGCCACATCACTGACATGGATATTTGTACCAGAGATATTGAGCTTGGAATAGGCTTCTCTCAAAGCATCAAGAAAGAGGCTGGTGGATTCGGTATTCACCCGGGCCATACCCTGTTTGGATCTGAATCGAAGAATCATGGTGGCAAAGGATGGAGTATATAGCAGGCCTGATATGGTGTGCGCGCAAGAGAGCTTGCCATATAACAATGTGAGGGCCCGCAGTGCGCTCCATTCTTAAACGTCATAATACACTGTAGAAGCCTTCAGGCAAGTATACTGCTCATTGGCCGCACCCCTGTGTCGCAGGCTGAATTCATGTCTTGACAGAGTCGTGCTTCATAAGGAATGGGGAAAACACGACTATTTGCAGACAACCAAGGAAACAATGATATATTTGGCTACGACCCTCCGCAGGAGCAGTCAGCCACGTCGCTGATAGGGGATGAAATGCACGAGCTTACGGATGCCCAAATCCAGAACTTGATCCGCGTACGCTTTGCCAATAACCCGGTGCTGTTGATCCGCCAGCTCTCTAGGGATGTGGCGTCCAAAGAGAAGCAATTGATTGTTCTACGGAACGATAAGTTCCAGCGTGAACATGAGCTTATTAGGTTGTGCTCGGAGTATAGCAACTTATCGACGCTTGAAATCGAGTCCAGACTCTCCAGTAGGTGCAGCGAGCATGACTGCGAAAAGGCCTTGGGCCAGATGGTGGGTTTGGCTGTGAGTGAGACGTTTACGCCAGATGATAGTCGGTTTGAGGTACGGACTGCTTCAGGCGGCTCGAGGCATAGGAGATCCAAAAATATGGCTGGTGCGGGTCATGAGCCACTACCTCTTGCTACTAACTATGGGGAACTGGCCCTGGTATCAGAGTCTGTTCTATCACCAATTGGCTCTAATACTTTACGCTCGGCTGACTCAGCACCTGGGAGCAGTAGTAGCTTACGGACTTATTGGCAGGAGTGGATGAATGTGTCAGATGAGAGTGTTGCCCGGAAAACAGATAAGAGACAGGAAGACATCACCACTAAATCTCCAGTGAAGCTAGAAAAAATCGTCCCTGAGACCGCATCAGAATCCTCGCTGATGCTCTCTAATGGGACCACTACAGATAAGCATGGGTTCTACCTCAATATACTGACGAACGGGACAGAAGCCAAGAAAGAAGGAACCCATTCAGACAATCATGTACCACATGCACAAGCCATTAAGTCTGATAGCGAGCCTCTGAAACGGCTCAAGCAGAGCCTAAACAAACTCAAGCAATTGAGCATGATGCACGATGCAGAAAGCGAAAGCATCTTGCTGAAATGGGACCAGCTCATGGCGCATATCAGCGAAGACCAGCGCAAATTACAGTCTAGAATGTTAGATATCGACGATACCAGTGCATTTGGCTTCAAGGCTTGCAACTTGAAGCGGAGCGATAAAGGCTGGGCCCGGTACTTTGCTCATGAAGACATGGAGGCCACAGACGCAGCCAAGAAGTTCAAGACGCTCCAGAACTTGATCCATGAAGATGGCATTCCGCCCAAGTACAGGAACTATTTCTGGATGGAGCTCTCGGGAGCCAAAGATGTTTATGTTCCTGGGGAATACAGTCGTCTCTTGGGCGAAAGTTACAACAAAACAAGCAAGTGTGTGGGGGAGAGTATTTACCAGATCAACCTCGATCTCCACCGCACGTTACCCTCCAATAAGTTCTTCCACAACGCAGCCAGTTCGTTGCCAGGCCCACAGCTCTCCAAGCTCAAGCGAATCTTATATGCACTAGTGGTGCAGATGCCACACATTGGGTACTCCCAAGGCATGAATAAGATCGTTGGAAACCTTTTACTTGGAGTCAACGAGAGCAATGCTGTGAGTGGGTCCATGAAGCTCGATGAAGAAGACGTGTTCTGGATTTTTGTTGCATTCATCGATGATGTCATTCCCAGGTATAACTCCAAGGCATATTTTGACCTGGCCAGTATCATTGATATCCAGCATGAGATCTCCATCACGTCCAACATCTTCTTCAAGCGGTTCGTGCCCAAACTACAGGCCCATTTCCACAAGCTAGATGTGGATGTGCAGGTGGTATTATACGGCTGGTGGCTAGGAATCTTCAGTGAGTGCACGACGGGGGTCGATACATGGTTCAGACTAGTGGATAACTTGCTTATCACGGAACACAACGATATCAAGTTCATTGCTTTCAGCCTTGCCACCCTTCGGGTCCATGAGCCTACGTTGCTAGAGATGAATGCGGCAGAGGATGCGTACTCCTTCTTCAACCGGCTCAGACAAGGCGCGGTGACGAACGTGCGGTTCAAGGACCTCAATAAGGAGTGCATTTCCATTGAGTCTCAGATTTCTTTGCTGGAGATCAAGAAACAACGAGATAGCATGTTTTCCAATGGAGACGAAAAAAAAAAGTGCTGAACATGTTAAAGCTAATCAGGTCTCCAGTATTGGGCCTTGATGAGCTCAATGTTTGGGTGCATATTCGAGAATACCCTGGATGCAGGAACGCTTTCAGTATGAGCAGTTAAATAGGCACCTTATTTAGGGTTTAATTAATGCTTCTAATATTTATTTGTGAGATACCTCTGTTGTAACCCATAAATTTGTCCTCATCCCTGGTCTACATACTCCCAACTTGCCCGACCTTTGTTCCCATTTTGACACCAGCACTCACGTGAGCAAATATGCGTTATGCACAGCTTTTAAAATGTGCTGTCCTCTAAATACTCCACATTCTTTACAACACATACAATGTTAAAGAGCCAGCAGAGGAAAATCGTGAGCTTAGCTCTTATGCTCTTCATCTTTGGAGCCATTTACTCCGTTCTCCCCACCTCCCGTGGTTCTCTTGGCGGGGTTAGTATTGGAGACAGGAACATTGTCTACGTCGACGCCAAGAGTGGAACGATCTTGAAAGAATTTGTTCCAGGAATGCCGGTGCCGGGGGCTCCTATCGTTCGACCTTCTATCAAGGACAATTCCCATGAGTCACAGGCTGCTGAACAGCAGATTCACCAAAGTGACGGTGATAAGAAGACCTCTGGTGGTGACGACAAGGCCAAGGAAGTTGCATTGTCCGAAAACAAGTCCGGGGAACATCCTAAGAATGGAGCATACCCCGGCCCTAGATCCAAGGCCACTTTTGTGAGTTTGGCAAGAAACAGCGAACTTTATGAGTTAGTCAAGGCCATTAGGAATGTGGAGGACCGGTTCAACCGCAAGTTCAACTATGACTGGGTGTTTTTGAACGACGAGCCCTTCACTGAAGAATTCAAGAAAATCACTTCAGCGCTTGTTTCGGGAACGGCTAAGTATGGGCTCATTCCCAAGGAACATTGGAGCTACCCCGAATGGGTGGACCAAAAGAAGGCCGCCGAAAGTAGAAATGCCATGGCAGGCAAAGTTATTTATGGAGATTCGGAGTCGTATAGACACATGTGCAGATTCGAGTCCGGCTTTTTCTTTAGGAATCCACTCATGGAGGAGTACGACTGGTACTGGAGAGTGGAACCAGGTATCGCACTCCGTTGTGATGTGGACTACGATTTGTTTAGATACATGGAGGAAAACGACAAGGTGTACTCATTCACCATCACTATCCACGAGTTCCAGAACACCATCCCCACGTTATGGAACGAGACCAAAAAGTTCATGGAGCTCCATCCAGACTACATTGCCAAGGACAACTTCATGGACTGGATCAGTGACGACAAGGGCGAAACGTACAACCTTTGTCATTTCTGGTCGAACTTCGAGGTGGCCTCGCTCAAGTTCTTAAGGTCGCAGCCCTATTTGGACTACTTTGAGCACCTCGACAAAGCCGGAGGCTTTTTCTATGAGAGATGGGGAGATGCCCCAATTCATTCTATAGCAGTTTCATTGATGTTACCAAAGGACAAAATCCACTTTTTCTCCGACATTGGTTACACCCACAGTGTGTACACGCAGTGCCCTCTCAATGAACAGTTTAGACTAGACCACAAGTGTGACTGCAAACCCGACGATGACTTTACGTTCCGTGGATACAGTTGCGGCAAGCAGTACTACGACGCTATGGGCATCCCAAAACCCGCGGAGTGGGTGAATTTCCAATGATTTTATTTACAGCGGAAAAGGCTGCTCGTGCTCCGTCTTACAATAATGCACGTCTATTTTTGATCCATGTTGCCGAGTGTACAAATAAGCTCGTAAAACCGTAGTGAAGCATACGTCTGCAGGACCCGTCTGCGCGGCCTGCCTGCAAGCCTTTTGTCAGGGTACACTACACAAGCGCGCAAAATAAGATTGCACGCCGAACACTTCTGAACTTTGTTAACGTGTTGGTAGGTTGTTCGCGTCGAATAATACACGCATCAGTTCGCATATCTTGTTTCTTTTTTTTTTTTTTCCGGGCACGTCTGAACCTTAATTTTTCCCTCCCTCCCCCACTCACTTGAATTTTTCACCACTTTTCTTACGCCACCACTTTTCTGCGATCCCAGATCATGGCTTCTCCCAGATCCACTGCCCGCCTCGTGCGGTTTGGTATTTTCGCGTTGGTCTTAATCTTTTGCGGATTCATTCTCACAAAAGGCTCTTCCTATGCCCCAGGTCCAGGGATTCAGTCTGGTCCCCAGGCCGTCAACGTAAATAATGCTGCTGGTGGTGCTCCTGCTGCTGCTCCTCCTGCCGCCGGTGCTCCTCCTGCTGCTGCTGCTCCTCCTGCTGCTGGGGGTGCTGCTGCTGGTACCAATGATGTACAGAAGGTTGTTGTTCCAGGGGAAAAGGTTAAGGCCACTTTTGTCACGTTGGCCAGAAACTCTGATTTGCAGGGTGTTTCCCAGTCAATTAAGCAGATCGAGGACCACTTCAACAAAAACTTCCACTATGATTGGGTTTTCTTGAACGACAAGGAATTCAACGACGAGTTCAAGGACACTATCACCAAGTTGGTGTCCGGAACAGCCAAGTTTGGACTCATTCCAACGGAACACTGGTCTTATCCTGAATGGATTGACAAGGAGAAGGCTGCTTACGCCAGAGAGGATATGCACCGGAAGAAGATCATCTATGGAGGCTCCGAATCGTACCGTCATATGTGCAGGTTCGAGTCTGGTTTCTTTTTTAGACACGACTTGTTGAAGGACTACGAGTACTACTGGCGTGTGGAGCCTGACATCAAGATCTACTGTGACGTCGACTACGATGTGTTCCAGTACATGAAGGACAACGACAAGTGGTACGGCTGGACCATCTCCTTACCCGAATACAAGGAGACCATCCCCACATTATGGGACACCACCAGAAAGTTCATGACGGACTTCCCCCAGTATGTTGCCAAGGACAACAACATGGAATGGATTTCCGACGACAATGGACAAACTTACAATGGATGTCACTTCTGGTCCAACTTTGAGATCGGAGCATTGAAGTTCTGGCAATCTGACGCTTACATGAAGTACTTTGAGACGTTGGATCATGCTGGAGGTTTCTTCTACGAAAGATGGGGAGATGCACCAGTGCACTCTATCGCTGCGTCGATCTTGATGCCAAAGGACAAGATTCACTTCTTCCACGACGTGGGATACTACCACGTTCCATTCAACAATTGCCCAGTGGACGAAGAAACTAGAAAGGCCAAGAACTGCCAGTGTGAGCCAGAAATTGACTTCACCTGGAGAGGCTACTCGTGTACCCCCGGATTCTTCCGTGTGCACAAGATGAAAAGGCCCAAGGGATGGGAAAACTTCACTGGTTAAGTAATGACGCGATTCTCCACAAATTGCAAGCTATATTCCATAGCCTTGAGAAACTGTTAATAGTACAATAAGAAAACGTCAATATCAAATACTCAATGAACTAAACCCTGAAATTTCTAAAACCCATGAACCATAAACCAGTAACTATCAATCATGAGCCATGAACCATGACTCTTTCATAGTGGGTCCAACAATCACGGTTGCAGTCGCAGTACAGACGAGACACATCAAAAATGTCACCATGTTACCTAAATGGTCCCATTTTTACAGATGACAAACACGTTAGATTAAATTAAGGAATATGTCAACAAGGAACAAAAGCCAAATTTCTGACGAAAAACAATGCAAATCGTTATCCCAAAGACAATGTCAAGATCACGCTCAAAATGCGTTTCTCCGCGCCATCTAAAAAATGGCACCCATACAAACCTTGGTCATAAAAATAGTACAAGTCACTTCCCCAAGCCAAGACAACCACACGAAAACCACAAAAAAAACCACAAAAAAACTACAAAAAAACTACAAAAAAAACTACAAAAAAAACTACAAAAAAAAACTAAGTTGAAAAAGTCAAAATTGACCATAGTACATGAGAAAATGATCGTCAAAGAGTTAACCGTCAAAGAGCGTTGTTTCTCATCAAGTGTACTAAAAATATTGATCGTCTACTCCAACGATGATCACAACATTCAGGAAAAAAAGAACAGTATGCAATACCCATCAAGCCATGATGATCTGCACCCGATAAGAACAATCGACAGTATCTGAAAAAAAAAGGTGTCAATGGGATACGCTCATAACCACCCGATAATGTCAAAAAGCCTCCCCTCAGACAATAATGTTGATTGGGCCATTTTGCACTCTAGTCAGGCGGGCCCACGGTTGGGGCGCGCGGTGCATAATGAGAAAGTGCCAAGGGCGTGGAAGTACGCGAAATGCACTTCATAACGTCTCATTCCTGGAACCCTCCTGATCTCAAACAACCTAGAAGACCAGATCAGGGTGGCTATGTGGAATTTGCAAACAAAAAAAGCTCAGGAATACAGTCCAGGCCCTGTTTTTTTTTTCATAAAAGAGGTGTCGTGGCTGTGCCTAAAAATTGCGGATGTACTGCTCTTTGTTCCTCTCCTACGTGGCTTGTACTGTACGCCCGCAAGTTTCAGTGTTTCTACCCAAGTTTCAGATTGCCCACGGTAGGGGTCCCCTTGCTGCGATTAACTGGGGAACCACCAAAGATATATGCTGCCCCACCTAATGCGAGCGTTGTAACGGTGATCAAGTGGCACCTCCGAGCCTGGATATAAATCTGCACATGTTGAGTTGAAAAGGAAAACTACTTTCCCTGCGTGTCCTGCACATACCCTCGAGGTGGCAGGTGTTCGAAACGAGAATTTGGCCGGAAAAAGTGCTGAAGTCAGCGGAATCTGTCAATGGACTTCTTAATATCTTTCATAAATAGTAATATTCATATGATTTGGGCGTGTCGCTAAAGCAGTGGTGTGTGCTGCAGGTAACATTCCAGTCTTCACATAGGCCAGCTTGTAAGTGCGTTTTCTCCTACTTTCGCCGCGCCGCATTTGTTTCACATTTCTTTATTGCGTCTTGAAACGGCCCTCGTACTATTACAAAAGCCTTATCCCGCTTCTAGTTCTTCTACACAAAAGAAACCGGGCCTACAGCTTGCCACAGCATACCCGGAACCGGCATATTTTAACCACCCATCTCGCCCCGCCCTCTTTTTCCCGCCATGCCCCCATCCGAGAAGCACAGGCCCCCTCCACTATCTGTGTGCAACGACAAAGAGAAATCCGATATGATTCTAAGAATAGTTAGTCCCATTGCCCCACAATTCGTCAACCAGGATATGAGAAATACCTTGAGACTCAGTGAGAGCATTAGAAACCAGCAAAACAACTTGATCGCGTCGGGGCACTACGAAAAGAGTCTTGCATCTAGTGACTCCAATTCTTCAACTAGCTTGATGCTGAACTGCAGCTCTGCTGCTCTTGATACCAATACAACCGTGTCGCACACCGCCACTGAAGGCGGCGAAGGAGGAGAAGTCGACGAAGCAGGCGAAGCAGGCGAAGCAGGCGAAGCAGGTGAAGCAGGTGAAGCAAGCGAAGTCGGTGAAGGCGTCTCTATTGAAAGGGACGCTGAGCCAGGGAGTAATTTGGCATGGACTGGAAAAGACGAAAGGGAACACGATATCGCCAAACACCGCAAACTTTCGGTGCCTGTAGTTGGTGTTGATTCAGAGAACCTGAAAGATGCCGAAATGGATGGCGCAAGCCCCAGCCCCGAGGGCACGTATTACTCTGATAGCAGCGAGTTCAATCGGATTGCCAGTGCTGTGTCCCGCAAAAAGCTAAAGCGAGACAATCTCCCAGGGGGCCTCAAGATTCTACCCTCTCGAATGAACAATGTGCGGCCCACACCCCTGATCAAATCCGCCCCTTTGCGGCCATCTGGCTCCGTGCCCTATGGAATGCAAAGATGGGTGCCGGTCCGCTATGTCTATCCTGCACTACCTCCCATGCCCCACTCAGCAATGCAATATGTCCACACCCCTTTGAGAAGGACCACGCCTGGGTACCCAGACCGGCGCGCATCGCGGGTGAGGCTGCCGCCCCGAAACCCCATAAGCCGCAGGAAGCCAGTTTTGGACGTGTTTCAGGGAGATGCGGTCAAGTTTGCCCCTTTGCCTTCGCAACCACCCTCAGCGCAGCTAGAGACATTTGACGAGAACCACGATGACAATGAAGAGGCCACGGAAGAGGAAATCCAGGAATTGGAATACAAGCGCAAGATGGCCAACCCCGTGTTAAAGGGCAGCATCTGCTTCAACGACACATCTGCATTCAACTTCAAGATCTTCAAGGGGAACGAGCTGCTGGCTAAGGAGAAGTTCTTGAAGATCTGCGAAACCACTTGGAACGAGTATGTTGCCGGATCGTGATGCAGGATTTCTGAATCCGACTGCATTCGTGTGTCATGGGCTGCATTTCTAGTACTAATCGCGGGTATTATCCTTCACTTCTTTTTGCCCTCTCAACGTCCATGTTATCGCAATATAATTTAATCATGATCTATGCTACATAGTGGCCACCAATCTGCGTCGTGCCATAAGAATCGTACCAAGCCACTGTCGGCGAAACCACAATCGTACCAAACTGACCAATGTTATCCCATCCGTACCAGTCTTATAAACCCGTCCAACTCTTGCCAATCTGATTTAACTGAACAAGCTTTTCTGACTGCCTTTTATTCTATCTACTGTCTTATTCCTAGTGTGTCACGTGCGCGCCTGCGACGGCAAATATCAACCAAAAAAATGCTCACCTACTCTCTAACATCGCCATGTTGCACTATGGTTTGGTGATACGATCCGTGGCCCGAGGCAAATTGGCATCCAGTCATCTCCGAAGCCTGGCCCGCTTACTCGCCCCATACAATATCAGAACCTTCTCTGTGTACGAAAGATTGCGGTTCTCTAAGACTGCTCCAGTTCTTAATGCTCCCAAGAACAACTCAGACGATCAAGACAGCAATCGTGAAACAAGACACAAAAAGGACTCTGAAACTGAGCCCGAACTCAAAGAAAGCGAGAAGAAAGAGCACAATGCAAACCCCAACAAAAGCTCCGAGGAACAGAAGTTGAGGGAAGAAGTCAAGGAGCGCTTGAAGAAGAAGAACCCCAACCTCAACCTCAAGAATATCAAGTTCGTCCAGACTGACACCACACAATTAGCCAAGGCCGCTGCTTTGTTCTCCCTCCTGACGATTTTACTCACAATGTACTTGCTATCTCTGCAGCCCCAAGACGAGCTTTCATTCCAGGACTTCCAGAACAGGTACCTTCTGAAGGGTTTGGTGACACGGCTCAATGTTGTGAACCGGTTAGCTGTTGAAGCCGAGCTTATTCAGGGAGCTTTCTCGGATGAAACCGTCCGTGGTCTGCATGGAAACCCCATGGTGGTATTCACTATTGGATCGGTTGAAGTTTTCGAAGAAGAAATGAATGCTTTGCAAGATAAACTCGGCATTCCAGTGGAAGAGCGCTTGCCCATCCTGTACAGTGAGCGTGGCTCTTGGGTTTCCATGCTATTACCCATTTTGCCCACGGTTTTGTTGATTGGAGGTTTATGGTACATCACCATGAAGCGGGCCTCTGCTCAAAGTGGTGCTGGTGGTGGTGCTGGTGGAATTTTTAAGATTGGAAAGAGTAAAGCCAAACTTTTCAACCAGGAAACCGATATACAGATCAAATTCAAAGACGTTGCCGGATGCGAGGAGTCCAAAGAGGAGATTGTGGAATTCGTGAAGTTCTTGCAAGATCCAATGAAGTACGAAAAACTTGGTGCCAAAATCCCAAGAGGTGCTATTCTCTCCGGGCCTCCGGGTACAGGAAAAACCCTTTTGGCCAAAGCTACTGCAGGTGAGGCCGGCGTTCCCTTCTTGTCCGTGTCTGGATCTGAATTCGTGGAGATGTTTGTCGGTGTGGGAGCATCCCGTGTGCGTGACTTGTTTAAAACCGCTAGGGAAATGGCCCCCTCGATTATCTTCGTGGATGAAATTGATGCTATTGGAAAAGAGAGAGGTAATGGTCGTATGGGAGGCAACGATGAAAGAGAAAACACATTAAATCAACTTCTTGTTGAAATGGATGGTTTCGAGGACTCGGACCACGTGGTTGTCCTTGCAGGTACAAACCGTGCAGACATCTTAGATAAAGCCTTGTTGAGACCAGGAAGATTCGACAGGCATATTTCCATCGACAGTCCTGACATCGAAGGTAGAAAGGCCATCTTCAAAGTGCACTTATCCAAGCTCACATTAAAATCGGTGGAAGACATCAAAGCCAGTCACAATGACGTTGACTTCAGCAAGTACCACCAATTGATTGACGAGGCTATTGAGAAGCTCGCAGGCAGATTGAGTGCATTGACTCCCGGTTTTGCTGGTGCAGACATTGCCAACTGTTGTAACGAGGGAGCCTTGATTGCTGCTAGAGATGATGCACAATCGGTGGATACTTACCACTTCGAGCAAGCCATTGAGAGAGTTGTTGCCGGGTTGGAGAGAAAATCTAGAATCTTGAGCCCAGAGGAAAAGAAGACTGTTGCATATCACGAAGCAGGGCATGCCATCTGCGGATGGTTCTTGGAGCATGCCGATCCCTTGGTCAAGGTTTCGATTATTCCACGTGGCCAAGGTGCTCTTGGCTATGCCCAGTACTTGCCAAAAGACCAATACTTGGTCTCAGAGGAACAATTCAAGCATAGAATGATCATGTCTTTGGGAGGCCGTGTTAGCGAGGAGTTACATTTCGACTCGGTGACTAGCGGGGCTTCGGACGATTTCAAGAAGATCACCCAAATGGCGCAGTCAATGGTTTTGAAGTTGGGAATGTCCAACAAACTCGGCAGTGTGTATTTTGACAACGGCGACGAAAACGGCGGCTTGAAAGTGCACAACACCTACTCTGAACACACCGCACGCACCATTGACCAGGAAGTCAAGAGATTCATCGACGAGGCCTACGTTGAGTGCAAGAAGCTATTAACTGAAAAGATAGATTTGGTGGATAAAGTGGCCGAGGAGGTTTTTGCAAAGGAGGTTTTGACCAGAGAAGATATGATCCGGCTCGTTGGACCGCGTCCTTTTGCAGAGAAGAATGATGCCATAGATAAGTATCTCGAGGGAGGCGATGCATTTAAGGGCAAGCCAAAGGAAAGCGCCTGATGTCCTACTGCCTCATGTTTGTAAATAGATAGTCGTAACGAGATAGATTAAAGCTGGTAATGTTGATTAGAGTCTGTATTAGACCGTTCGAGTGTTCAGTCCACAATGTCTAGCGTAGGTGGAGACCGAATTTTAGATGTACTGGTATCGGGTCTCGGTATGATTCTGAGTGTTTTTTTGTTTAATGGGCTCCGTTCTGGGTCTGTCCTGCTTTGTTCGGTTTTGGATTCAGGCTCAGAGTCGGAGAAACTAAGACTAGAAACACTATCGCTGAAATAGTCCGAAACATCTGCCTCTGTCTGTTTAGTATAAGACTTTTTGGGCGAAGCTTCAATGTGGTGGGACAATACATGGTTCCTGTAGTCTTCGAAACTGACATCAGTCATGAAAGTGCATCCCAAAATGGGGCACGGAAGGACCTGCCTTCGAGCGGAGCACGACACGGGACTGGCCCGTCTATGGGTGATAAGGCCAGTCTTGGAGAAGAAGAGTTTTTTGCAGGGCCGGCCACCTACGACCATGCCACATATGTAAGGGTCTGATTTGGGGAGTTCCACCTGGAGGGGGAAATGTAAGTTGAGTTTCAAGATGGTGATCTCATCCACAAATGGTGTTTTCTTTTGGGGCGATGCACCGACTGGGTACCCGATTTCTTGGAGCTCTGCTGAATGAGCCTGCAATAGGTGTATGCGATAAGACAGTCTGTTCTCGGCCACCATTCCACAGTCACGAAAGGCACAGGTATATAGGGCTAGTTCAGGCACCTGGTGCCATTCGAGAAGCAGGTTTTGTTCGAACAGGGAATCTATTTGTTCATTGTCACTCTCTTCGTCTTCACTTTGTTGGTCAGGGTCGCTTTGTTCTTGTTGATCTGGACTCTCATATTGAGAATCGGTGCATTGTTCGTGATCCATACTTTGTTCATCGTCCATGTTTTGTTCACGATAATATGAGTTAGGTTCATGGTAGTGAGTAGTTGGTTTGTAATGAGGGCTTGGAGGATGCAAAGCCAAGTTTTGACTCAAAATGACTCTTCCTCTCTTTGGACTTCCACTGGGTGAAGAATGTACCATGCGGTTTTTCAATGGACTTGAGCCTGAACGTTTATGCGGAGGTGACTTTAGAAGAGGAATTGGAGAAGATGTGGAGAATGGCAGGTTCGGGAGACTTTCCCGGTCGTGTTTATGCTTTTTTGTGGGCGACGATCCAAGGATCAGAAGGTTATCTTCCAAAGCATCTGAATCGGATGTGACTGCACTGGAGTAGTGGAACCTTCGCTCGGCCTTGAGCTTCTGCTTGAGCTCGTGTTTATTCTGAGATACACTTTTCTGCTGCCGTCTCTGGTGCTGGAGTTGCTTGTCGAAATCGTAGTCCCCCGCCCATATGCTGGAGTGGACTCTGACTCCATCGATGACGTTATCGTTACTACGCAACGACCGTAGATGGCCGTTGTCTCTGGTGATTTTGCCACTTTGGAGATCGATTTCGTCTGATTCCTTTTCGTCGTCTATGGTGGAGAACTTGGCTATGATCTCGTCCCACCGCCGCTTGAACTTGCTGGAGCTCTCGGCCTTGAGTCTGTTGATATCGGTTTCGAAGTTATGTGGGTCGATGGTGTTCTTTCCTAGCAGGAACGCAGGCTGATCTACCGCCAGATCCAGCTCGGAAGTGTCTTCTATGGAAATCAGCCGCTCGTAGCTGGAACCTAGCGAAGCCCGGGTCAGCATTCCGTGGGGGTAGTAGTATGCTCTGTATTCCTAGTCCTAGCATGTGCGCAGTCACGTGTGCGCCTGGTCGGCCCTTCTCCAGAGCCGAGTACTTGACGTGAACGGTGGTGGCTATGAGTCGGTGCAGAACCCATAGTAAGGCATTTAGTAGAGATTGTGGACTATTGTTGGAAGAGATGACTAGAAGTGTATTGACTGGGTGTAATATTCGTGAAAATTCTTGGCTGATTTTTAGGGTGTCTATGTAATTTGTAGTATACCAACAATGAGCAAATTTCCAGAGAAAATCTCGCATTGGTTCACTGTTTCCATGGAGTTGACCAATTGAAAATATTCGCTATAAAATACTATATGATAAATCACCCGATAAATGGTTCTGATCTAAAGTGTTTTAAGTACCTATTTATATTTGGCTGGTTCTGGAAAACCAGGACACTAGTTGTTGACCGTACTGGTCCGCTTATCGTTCTGGTTCTTCTGCCAACACTTGCGGAAGGTCTCCATCTCTCCAAGACACTTTCTCCAGTCGCCTTTGTCTGCATGGCAGAGCTGGAGGGCCAAGTTTTCTTCGTAGCAGCCTGTATCCAAGATCCTTTGGTCCCACTCGTCGGGGGCGTCGTCGTCGATACTTCCGGGCTTAGTTGCAGGGTCCATTGGAGTGTGGAGATGGTCTGCGTCCAATTTCATGCCCGACCGCGCACTTAACCTAAACTGCATAAGCTTGGTATAAACTTTGGTATAAACTTTTGGTATAAATCTTGAGGTAATCTCGCGGTATACATTTCGCAGCATGCCGTGGTAACATTAAAATCTAAAGTATATTTACAAATGTCCTCAGAAGCCGAACCCGTTCTTGGAGTATGCCATAGGTCTCAAGTCGGGGTGGGGAACCGCGTCGAAGATCTCCGTGGTCAACTCCCATGGACAGTTTGGCTCGTGCGCCATCCGGTATCCCTGCCCATCATCGGCCTCCTTATCATAGGCGGGGTTTTCTGTAATGTGCACCACTCCGCCCTTGTTCCCCGTAGAGTCACAGTAGTTGGGGGCACTGAACACCGTGATGAGACGGTGGTTGTGTTCCTCCTCGACTCCGTCCATGCGGACCTCATGGGACCTCATGATCTTGCGGATTTTGTTATTTAAGCAGAACCTCTCGGTAATATCAGGACCAAACTGGATTCCCAATCCTCTCTTGGAAGGCGAGCGACCGTTTTGAGTTTGGGGGTCCGTCCATAATAGTTCCATGGCAATACCTTCACGCGATGGCTGTGACGATCCGGAACTTGGGAACCGGTTAATCTTTTTGATATCTTCAAGCGTGACCTTGTCGTTGGAAAACAAGCCTCCATGCATGACCAAATATGATTGGTTGATCAAGGTTGCCAACGGAAGAGCGCCAAACGATTCGGAAAATGCTTCGAACACCTTCTTGGAGTACTTGGCCTCGCACTCGTCCGTGAAGCCATACGTCTTGTTCATGTCGTTGGTCTCGTGGTTTCCTCTGTTAATGAAACATGACTTTGGATAAAGAATCTTGAGCACATAGAGATATAGTGCAACTTCACAGGACCACGAGCCTCTATCCACAAAGTCTCCGTTGAACAAGTAGATGTGGTCTTCCGACACATGGCCGAACTTGCTGAAGAGATTCAACACGTCGAAAAACTGTCCGTGGGTATCGCCCACCACGGTGATTTTTTTGCCGTTGGCCAAGAGGATCTCATCCTCTCTTGCCTCGCTAGCAAGACTGCTGTGGGGCAACATGATCTCCACCATGGACTGCTCATTTCGGAGTATCTGGTGCACCTTGGCAATGATAGCAAACACGTGTTTCTTGGGCAACTTACCGCCGTCCTTGAACAAATTGATCATGTACTTCAAGTAGTTGTGGTCTAAACCCCTGATATTCACCTCCACCTCCAGGTCCTTCTTGGACGTGGAGATGTCCAACTCGGGCCCCTCCCACGACTTGTCCACCAACATGCCCTCGTAGTCCAACGTGTAGAGGATGGAGGTCTTGTCGTCACTAGCAATGGCCCGCTCGAACGCCTCCTTCTTCAAATAGTTGACACACTGCTTGAGGTTCTCGTTGGTGGCCTTGTCCTTGGGCAACTTCTTCAAGATGATCTTAAAGTTGGTTTGTGCCTCTTTGTAGTTCAACATGGCCATCAACGATACTCCTTTCCGGTAGTAGGCCTTGGTGAAGTCAGGGTCCACCTCGAGAGCAGCATCACAGTCCGCTATCGCCAGTCCATAGCTCTCCATCTTTATGTGGACCTGAGCCCTGTTGGAGTAGAAGATGGGGTTGGAGGCATCCAACTCAATAGCTTTGGTGTACGAGTCAATAGCATCCTGGAACTTGTGCTCCTTTAAGAACAAATTGCCCTGGTCCTTATACTTCAAGGCTTCTTGTGCTGACATCTTGCCGAGGGTTTGGTGGGTCACAAAATTTTCTTATGTTCGCGGCCACTACAATACTCGCACAAGCTAGATCTGATAATAGATAACTACAATAACTTCTATATTCATTTCTTACTTGAGCACTCATTAATTAAGCATAATGTTTAATTTAATTTGATAATTTTAGAGGTTTTGGTTGTAGCGAAGTCGTTATATATTAAATCCAACTTTTCCTAATATTTTAATGGTGGACCAGCTCACCAGGTTTTATAGTGCTACGCATTGCAAAACATTCTCTAGTACAGTTGAGTATTTAGTCCACGTGAAACATGGCTTGCGTTCCACTTAGGCTTTGATCCGCAAGCCGGATGCGGGCGATCCAATGGCCGTGATCTGGGTAATCTTGCACACTTGTCCCTTGAACTCCGGCTTGTATTTGGCTCCCACCAATGGCTCGGTGAACACTTCGTCGCCCTTGTAGATTGGAGTGTACGAAGCACAGCAGATGTCGAACTCGGCATACGGATCGAAATCAATCTCCACTGCATCTCTGGAAATCGACTCGGACCGCGCGCGGATCTTCTGTGCTTGCTCGGCCTTGGCTCCACTAGGCACAATCGACAAGAGCTCGCCTGCAAAGTACGAGGCACTCGTGTAGTTTTTGTTCTTGAACGACTGCAGCATGGCCACTTGCAAAGAATTCACGCGGTGGGCGTTCTGGAGTTTGGCCTTGGTGAAGTACGCAGCCAACTCCAAGTTACGCTTGACTTCCGAAGGATCGAGCGAACGACGCTCCAATTCAATCGATAAGCCGAGAATGTACTCTCTGCACAAGGTCAAGATATCGTCACACTTGGCTTCTTGCTCATCGGTTTCCACCGTCAACACAGCAATGGTGTAGATGATGGATCTGAATTCTTGGATGGCTTCGGGCAAGTTATTGGCACGGAAGTACTTGAAAGCAACACTCAACTTCTCCTCCAAAGTATCGAACCCAATGATGAGTGGTCTGAACTTGGCGGGGTTGTCCTCATCGTTATGCTCTCTTATGTAGTCCTTCATGGCTGGCAAGTCATCCACTCCTGGCAAGTATAATTTGTTGCTGGTGTACACTTCCAAGAAACGGCTTCTCAAAGGCTCAAAGTTCACCACTCCAATCTGCTTGTTCAACAACGTTGCGGCTTGCTCAAAAGCACCTGCGGCCACATAACCAGCAGCAGTCTTATTGTTGCGGAGCCAGTAAGCAATTTCTCCATCGGCACCGTCACTCTTGGTAACCACGGCAGCAGTATCTTGGACGGCTTCGACGAACTCTTCATCCTCAGGGATTTCAAGATCTTCGTCCTCCAAGTCCCATCCGCCTTCTTCTTCCTCGTCTTCGTCATCCAAAACAACATCGTTGAAGTCATCAGCAGCCTTGGTTGAGACATCATTCTGAGCAACATCATCGTTCAAGTCCAAGTTCTCCACATTACCTGTCAACAAAGCGGTCTCAAAGAAAGACATCTTGCTCTCCCGGAGTGGCCAGTTCTTAGCGACTTCATGTTGTGCAGCAGGCAATGGTGTGGGCTGTTCGATCTCTGGCAACTGCACTTCGGTCTCCGAAATGCCAGCTGCACTCAAGATCTCATTGGCCTTATCTTGCATGCCGTTGGATGCAGCCAAAGTATAGGCCAATGGGTACATGCCAACCTTCAAGTAAGCCTCGATTCTGGAGTCCACGTCATTGTTGTACAAACTGTTTTGGACAACGGACGAGGTGTTGGAGCGTGCATTGGCAATCAAGGTCATCTTGCTCAATCTTTCCTGGTCACCCTTGTAGAGGTAAAGGAACGACAACTTGTCAAAGAGCTCCAATTGTTGGTACACTCTCTCCACAACCTCAACGTTACCTTGAAGTAAAGCTTCCTGGCCCAATCTCTCCCAAGTCACAGTCTTCTTCAACTTGTTAGCCTCGACCTCAGCAATCTTTAAATCGCCACACTCCAAAGCCAAATCGAAACGGGACTCGGGGTCCTGCACAAATTGCAAGGCGATTTCAGGGTAGCCTTTCTTTTGTAAGTAAGCGATGATGTTTTGACCCACCAAGTTAGACGACTGGATAATTCTCAACACCTCATTAAAGTTGCGGTTCACCAAGGATTTCTTAAATCTGTACTCAGTAGGGTCGATTTGAATGATTTCGACCTGTCCTGCACGGCTCAAACAATACACTTTAGTACCCAGCACCTTTGCAATGTAAAGGGTGTTTTCCAATGTCTTGATAATTCCACTATCGCCGTTCAACAAGGTGTATTTGATGTGGTTTAAGGTGGAGTACAACAACACTCCAGTCTCATCCCAAGCAGCACTCTTGACTCTAATGGTCTCGTGCATAGAGGTCACCAACTCCAAGTCCTTGGTTGCAATGGTGATGGTGTGCTTTGCCAATAAGGCCACATACTGTCCATCAGGAGACCAAGAAACGTACTTGACATTGTTGACGGAGAGTTCGCCCAACTCCTTCTTCTGCTGCACATCGTAGTTGACAACAGAGTGGCCCTTCACCAACAAAACACGGCCACCAACACCATTCAAAACATCGTTGACCGATGAATCCAACTGAATGCTCTTGGTGACGTTGTTGTTCATATCCTTCACGTAAAGGGTTTTGGTAGACTTAACAAAACTAGCAAATCTGTTACGAGAAATGAAACTGGCAAAAGTTCCTTCGCCCAGTCTAATATCGGTAGGCTCAATGGCACCAGTGACGTGCTTTGGTAAAGTCACCAAGGCGTACATACCATTCTCGCCCTCACCATGAGTCACGAGCAACGAATTGTCAGACTGGTTGTAAGACAAGGTTCTCATAAAGGACCAGGTCTTGCCGATCTTCTTCAAAGACAACATTGGCAAGGAAGGCTCGTCTCTTTGGAAGTCGTAGCTCTGCACCTGCTTGTCAGAATTGACGTAGAACAACTTGTTCTGGAAAATGGTGTTGGAAGGTCTCTCGCGCTCTAGCTTGAACACCATCACACCGGAGTCATGGCATGTAGCAAACAAGTTGATGGTGGGGTGGCTAGCAATCATCCAAAAGCGGTCATTCTCTCTTCTGAATTGCTTGACAGCCGTTCTCTTATTGAGATCCCATACTCTGATGGTCTTGTCATCGGAAACAGAGAGGATCAAGTCTTGGTGAGGGTGGAACACGGCACTGAGCACGTTACCGGTATGGCCACGGCAGGTGTCCACCTCCCAAGCCTTGGTTTCGCTCATTCTCCACAATTTGACGAGACGGTCATCTGCAGCAGAAACAATCAAAGGCAAGGTGGGGTGGAAAGCGGCCCAGTTGACACCCTTATCGTGACCCTCCAACACGTACTTGACAATGGCATTGACATTGCCGAAAATGTCCTGTTGAGGCAATTGCTTTCTCTGCAACTGATCCTCAAACGATCTGGTGGAAGAGGTGGGAGCCGAGTGTTTCTTTCTCAACCCAGTAATATCCCAAACACGAACCGTCTGGTCCAAGGAAGCCGATACAATCAAATCCTCAGAAGGGTGGAATTGGGCCAGCATCACATAGTGGTTGTGGCCGGTCAAACAAGCAATCTCCTGTCTGTTCTGCCAGTTCCAGATGCGGATGGTCTGGTCATCGGAACAAGACAAAATCCACGGCAATTCATGGTGAAACGAAACACTTCTCAAGTAGTCCAAGTGGCCGTTCAACGTGAAGATACACTTTCTGGTGTTGAGCGACCAAACCTTGATGGAGTAGTCATCGGACCCAGACACAAAAAGCGGCTGAGTAGGGTGGAACGACACGCATCTCACGGGGCCTTCGTGGTCCTCGAATCGGTCGATCAACGTGCCCATGCGGTAGTCCCAAAGTTGGATGGTAGACGAGTGTAAGGCAACAAGCACCCACGGCCTTTTGGGATGAAAGGCAACGCCCTTAGCCCGCGAGGACTTGGATTCGAATTTAGTGAGCATCTTCATCTTTCGTGGTGGGCTGATGAAGAAATCCTAACTGGGGACGAGTGTTGTTGGAATTTTCGAGGTCGAGGTCGAGGTGGCTAGTTTGACCCCCGTACACCATGGCCTCAAGGGACAAGTGGTGCTTTTTCGCGCGTAGCAGAAAATTACTGTAGTATATGCAGGTTTATAATGCCGTGTCCACGGTGCCCTGTCCATGGTGTCTACGCAACCTGTCCAGTCTGTCCAGTCTGTCTAATGTATCGAATCTGTTTAGTCTATCTAGTCTATCCAGTCTGTTCATCAATTTAGTCTGTCTAATCTGTTTCTGTCTGATCTGTCCAGTAGTCCTACTTGATGCACTGATAACAGTTATAGAATTTCATAGTAGAATATCACTTCACATACAGTGGTTTTGAAAACTATTCAAACCAGCACGGCCAAATGTTTCAAACTACACTAGCAAAATACTTTTTGAATTATTGGTTTGTTTAATTTGGCCAGTGTGGTTTGAAACATTTGGCCGCGCTGGTTTGAAAAACTGTAAGCTTGGCTTATTTGAATTACTTTCTGTAAACTATCAACTGTTACTGTACTCTGTTCATTCAGTCTAGTTTCTCGTTTCTGGTGCTCTAGCAAGTAACTTGCAGTGACTCAGAGACTTCTATTTCAGGCACGAGCCATCTATGTAGCAAAAGCAAAGATGCCTCCGGCAATAGCAAGAAGGACCGTTACTGCCCCAACGAGCCCAGAGTACCCGTTAGCAGTGGCGCCCGATTGCGAGCTAGAATCAGTGGTGGCGGTCTCCCTGGAGTTCTGCACAAACCCTCCGGTGTATGCGATCTTGCTGCTGGTGGTGCTGGTGGTGGTCTTGGCGGCATCTGCAACAGGGTTGTTTCCTCCCTTCGTTTTAGAATTTGTTACAATGGACGTAGTCTTGGAGGACCCAGACCCATGCACCACGGCAGATGTTTCCACGGAAGGTTCGTCGTCGTTGTCGGGGTCAAGCCCAGAGGCATCCGAAGAACCCAACCACGTCTTGTCCTTGGTCAAGTACACATTATTCTCGTCACCGTCGGTAGAGTTGTACAAGAACGCATGGTATTCGGAAGACGAGTCGCCAGTGTAAAAGGAAGGCACTTTGTAGGCTTCGACGGAGACGTTCTTGACGTAGGCGTAGTAGTAGCCGTACTTCTTTATATCATCTGCATTCCAGTCGATCTCTCCTCCGGCCCATTCAATCGTACCAAGGCCGTTCAAGGCCGATCCTCCAGGCCACAAGGAAAACTGCACCCGCGAAGGCGTTGAAGGGTAGTCGTAACGGTCTGTAGTAGAGTTCCAAGTATCGTCCCGCTTCAAAGTACGCACAAGTTCTCCGTCAATCAGCCACTGAATAGAATCTTCCTTCCAGTCCATCTCGTAGTAATGCCAGTTCTGGTTAGTATCAGATGTAGACGAGTTGGCCGTGTTGGTATAGTTCAAAATACCAAGCGAGTAGTAGTTGGACTGTGGGTTGGTCAAGTTGAAACCCAAAGACTCGAAATCAATCTCGTCCTTCACATCCGAGTATGTAATCATGGCCGTAATGACACCTCTGCCATGAGACGTCTTAATGGAAGCTCCGATCTTTCCAAACCACAAGTACTTGGTCGACGAAACAACCGTACCGGTGGACTGGTTGGGCATTTGCAACAAGAGTGCATCATCGTTGGAGTCCAAGTATCCGGTGTACACCCAGTCGGCCTCGGAGGCGTTTCCCAAGTAATCCGTTTGCTTAAGAACATTATCGGCATTATTGAATGACTCCTTGAACGAGCCCATCCGGGGCTGAGGCATGCAAGCAGTCAAGTTGAAGGAGTAACGAGGGTCACAGCCTCCCAAACAGTAGGAGCCCGTACCACACATTCCGTACTGCGAACAACATGGCGAGCTCTTGGGACACTTGGATGTGGCGTTACATAATATGGGGTTCCAGTCACTTGAAGCTGCTGCACAGCTGCTCAAGAACACCCCTAGAGAGAGGAGAAATACCAGCAAAGATTTCATGTGAAAGATGCAAGCGGTTTTCTCTGGCTAGATATAGCGGCGTATGCTAGTGGCAAACTTTAAGTGAGCTTATAGCAGGGTATTTTTTGGGGGGGTGGGGGGATGTAAAAAGAGAGGGTAATTTATAGTTGTGGTGTATCGGGTGAGAATAAAAGAAAGGTTACGTTCTGGATCGAAAATTTGATGCACGTCTCGAACAGGCTCGCTGGGTTGAGGAAGCCTTGTGTGCCGGCGCGAACATTGAGCTTTTCGCCCCTTTGGGCGTAATTGGTATACGCCTTGTCTTAAATCTAAACATTGCGCGCCCGCATGCACTCCTGGGTGTGCCTTGGAGTTTCTTTTTTTAACCGTGAATTCTTGATCCCATTATTTGGCCCGGTATTTTTAACTTAAGGTTTCAGAAACATATCGTAGATGTTGGGCTGATACATGGACGGTTGGTTGTAGATGAGGTCGTCCTCAACGTTATTTGTTGGGGGCCTGGTTTGGGGTCTGAAAAGTGGCTGTGTGTGAGCACGGTTGATGCCTTGGTTGTCGTCATGGCTTGGGCTTTGGTTCATCCTTTTGTTCCCAGAGAAATGGCTCGGGCTTTGACCTTGTATGGAGCTCTGCGACGGTTTTTTAGGCGGTAACTGTGGGGCCCCCTGTGGATTGCCATACGCAGGCTCCCCAAAACGGTGTTGGTCTGATAAGTTGCCTGTATGTACCGGCCCGCCTTGCGCATTGGGCTGAGCATTGTTGCAGGTTGACTCCACGCCCTGCAGCCACGAGTACCCTGAACCCCCTGTACTGTCCATGCGAAGGGAGGCCATGGACCTGGTGAGGTCGCCTTTTTGAATTTCTTTCACAACTGCGTTGCGGAGATTATTTGAAAACGTAACGAGACGTTGGTAAAACTCCGTACCTTTTTGCAACCCCACGGAGTACTTCTTCCAAATATCGTAGAAATCATTGATCCGGGCCTTCTGCTCTTCCACAAGGCTTTGTTTGAATGAAGAGGACTCGCGTATTTTCTTGACCTCGGGGTCCGTCACTAATTGCTCCCACGCTTGTCTGACCTCATTCATAGACAGTTTCTGCTTCTCAATCACTTCATCGAGGGCTCTCAGGTACACGTCGAACTTCTTCAACTCATCTGGGAAAATAATGGTCTTGATCTCGTTGGTGGACTTAATCTTACTGTTGAGCAACAAAATGTCCGAGATGTCGTCGTTATGGATCTCCGCCTTGAGCTTGTCCACCACTTTCTGTTTCTTGGCCTTTTGGCTGTTGATATCGTAGATCAAATCTTCAAGGCGCTTGATCCTAGACTCCACTGAACTAGGCAGTTGTGTGGAAAAGTCATCAATATCCAATAAGCTAATCTCGGGCTCGGAGTTTTGCGGTTGATGACTCCCTGAAGCCTCGAACAAATTAGCAAACTCTTGTGATTTTGGTCCTTTACAAAGAATTTGATAGAGTCCAGAATTATCTGAGTTGACCAATGCAAAGAGCTTGGTGTCTGAGCTGGCAGCATCATACATGGACTTCTTGAGTTTGATGAGATCTTCTCTGAACCGTTCGTGAGATACATTCGTAGGCGCAGAATTGAGTTCTCGCTCACACCCCTTGATGTTCTGGAAGATATCCTGCCTTTGTTGTTCAATCAAACTCAAGTTGCGTTGCACCTGCGGAGAAGTTTGAGAGATTTCCGTAACTTTTTGTATCAACAGCGAATCTGAGAAGACCTCAGGCTGTGAAGTAGATTTTACCACGTTCTGTCCTTGGTATAGCTCCTTGATACTCACCAATGCTTTTGGAAGGTTCAAGTATTCCATGGCAGATGCGAGTTCCTCGTTGGATACATCAAAGGCGTCCAACTCATGGCGGAGCAACTGCGACTTCTCTTCGGAATAGTAGCTCAAGAGCTCGTGGATATTGATGGGAACCACGTTCTTCAAGAAATTGTTGTAATGATAGTCGTTGATCTGAGAAAACGCCTCGTTCTGTCCAATTGCAATGGCCTTGGCACTATCCATTGGCTTTGGCTCGGCAATCACCACCGTTGAAGGCACCATATCGTGGTAGATCAAATCATTATCCTTGGACAAGTCCCTCAACTTGATTTCCAAAGCATCCTTTTGGAATTTGTAGTTATCTAATATTTCATAGACATTTTCCAACCGGGACTTGGAGATGGTTTTCAACAAAGCTGGGGGGATTTCGTTGATGGTTTCAGACGATTTGGTCAAGTATGCAATAGCCTCGCCATATTTGCTTGAAGCCTCTAAGTGCAAGCCCTGGAAATAGTAGCTCATGGAGCTGTAGTATAAAGACTTGAAGTGGAAATTGGAAATCCAATGATGGTCTAAGTCGGACTGCACACTGGAGGACTCAGGGGCCTCCTTGCGGGACTCATCACTGCTCTCATCGCCCGAGTCAAGCCCCAAAATGTCGTCCTCAAGTGAAGTGTCAGTAATAGCAAAGGTAGAGGTTTTGTTGATTCCGCTTGCACCTTCAGCCGTCAAAAGATGCTTCGTGGCATCGTAGCATTGCTGGTAATGTTTGGCAGTGGAAGAGCAGAGCTTGGCGATCAAGGAGTTCTTTTTCTGCTCCAAGTCACCGTCAATGACCTTCAAATTGAACATCTCTTGGCTCTGCGCCAAGCACAACTGCACCAAAAACCTCGTGGTGGACGGCTTCAAGTCGCTCGACGGCCCATGCAAGAAGTTGTCCCCAAGAAACTGGAACACTCCTGCAGCTTGTTGCATCAACTGCAACGACGCCTTGAAGTCGGAATCGTCGTCAGACTTTCTGGAGGCGGAGTATTTCAAGGCCGAGGCATTGGTTAATGTGGCCCCCAAATTGAAGAGAATACTCGCTTTTTCAAAGGGTAAAGCATACTGCTGATGGTCGGAATCAGGCAGGAATGCATCAGTCCAAGTAAACGTGATGACATTACGCTTGTTGACCTTCAGCATTGGGATCCTCAAGTCCAAGATCTCCAATTGGCTGTAGTACAGAAAGTACGCCTTGACGGCCTTGTCGTCGCCACTGAGCCCACTGAGATCCTGCCTCAGCTTGTTGAACTTGGCAAGATCATCCTGGAACTCCTGCGTATTGCCATACACTGATAGTAGGTAGTTGTTGAGAGGCTTGACCCAGCTGATTGGCTCCGTGGCTTTGAGGGGGACCGAGATGATGGTGGTGATCATGGTTGCTGTAGTACTCCACACTCTTATCGGAGTGTCACTTGGGGAGGTTCGCGTTACTGCAGACAGCTCAATGACTGCAAATGCTCCACTTTATTCACAACCAAGACCCAGTCAATTCGGTCTATTTTGAATATTTTTATTAAATCAATATTACAAGCACGACATTAAATATAATATATGACAAGTAACCTATTTGTTTTTTTTTTGTCAACTCATACCTTTTTTCATACCCCAACTGCCTTAATGGATTAAGCTGTATACCTCTGTTAGACCCCATAAGCAGGGCTCCATAATTCCGAAAATACTTTACAAAACAAAGTCTTCTTTTACTTTAATGCTGCTAAAAAGGATTCAAAGTATTTTTATATAGTGTTCGGCTATATGCAGTCAAGAGAGGGTTACTATTACCTCACCACTAGACCCAAGTACCAATCGTAGGGGTGCTCTAACAAAAATATTATTGGAAAAATTTCTATAAGATATGTATTTGAGCCTACGCTCTTTGATTCTAAAAAAGATCATCACAAGGACGTCATCCCGGTATTGTGAAATGTTGGCTCACCACGTCAAAAGACCTTCATCTTCTATTGTTGACGAATGCCCTCCTGTCAAAAGTTATTCAAGTACAATTCAAATAACCTACAGTTTTGGCTTAGTAGATTCATCGACATACTAAGTCTTGAAAAACTAAATAATCCAGCATAAACAGTTATTTACTTCATTCTTTCCAATATAGCTTCATACACCAATGTACACTTTCTTTAGTTCATGTACACTTTCTTTAGTTCATGTAAACTTTCTTTAGTTCATGTAAACTTTCTTTAGCTCATATATGTACACTTTACTCTCAATCTTTACTTTAATACTTGCATACTTTCTTTCGGGCTTCATATTGCACCGTGTACTTTCCATACCTTACTAATACCATACATATACTTTCACCATTTAAACCTGAATGTCATATAACCTTAGCTGTAACACTTTCCCAGCTTCAAACCTTTGTTCTTTATAAACTGTGAATTTCTCTATTTCCATACCCTCTTATACTTCCTCTCCAAATTTTGGTTTTTACTTAATATATATGAGCTACTGTCTATAGTTCTCCAGCCTTCCACCATATACTACACTGCATAAGTACTGTGTGGAACATTGAGACTCCATTTTGCTTAATATCCAATTATCGCGTTCCAAATTAGAGCAACTTTAAAACCACATAGACTGTAACTACTCTGTACAATACTAGGTATACGAGGTATATTGGGCTGTTAGATTCTAGTACTTAGTTACTAGTTACTAGTGATCTAATATGAACAGTACTGGACGATACAAGATACCTAGATAAGTAGACACATTGGACACTACTACTATACTAGACTATACTAGATCTCGTAACAGATGTACTTGCTACACTAATCTGATGCACTTATCTGATACACTAGTATTTGATAGTGTGGTATAGTGTAGTGTGATTGATAGGGGAATATAGGATGGTGTAATTTATAGGCGAATATAGGGTAGGAAACAATTGAATGAGTTAAATATGTGTATATGGGTAATCTATGGTTCTCCAGTGTTGTCAAGGTAACCACCTTCCTTGCAAAGAGAATAGAACTCACTCTCTGGATTCTTAAGAAGATTGGCTGGGCTGTCGAACTCCTTCACCTCGCCCCGCTCCAACACCAACACTCGGTCACTGTCCATAATAGTATCTAGTCTGTGGGCAATGGTCAAGATGGTTCTGTCCTTGAATTGGGTTCTGATTGTCTCTTGAATCACCTTATCAGTCTGCACATCGACCGCTGCCGTGGCCTCATCTAAAACCAACACCTTGGACTCTTTCAACAAAGCTCTAGCCAAGCACATCAATTGCTTTTGGCCAGAAGAAAGGTTCGAGCCTCCCTCAAAGACCTTGGCATTAAGACCAACTTGCGGCTTTGCAGACTCTTC
>NLAL01000294.1:0-15658 GCA_002374735.1 Metschnikowia sp. 13-106.1
CAAGGCCTACGCCAAGGGTGTTCACAAGTCCGAGTACTGGAAGTACACTTACGAGGACTCCATCGAGTTGTTGGCTAAGTTGCCTCACATCGCCGCCAGAATTTACAGAAACGTCTTCCACGACGGTAAGTTGGCCGGTGAGGTGTCCAAGGCCTTGGATTACGGTGCCAACTTGGCTCACTTGCTCGGCTACGGTGAGAACAAGGAGTTCCTCGAATTAATGAAATTGTACTTGACCATTCACTCCGACCACGAGGGTGGTGACGTCTCTGCCCACACAACCCACTTGGTGGGCTCTGCTTTGTCCTCTCCATTCTTGTCGCTCGCTGTCGGCTTGAACGGTTTGGCTGGTCCTTTGCACGGAAAAGCCAACCAGGAGGTCTTGGAATGGTTGTTCAAGTTGAAGGATGACTTGAAGGGTGACATCTCCAAGGAGGCCATTGAGAAGTACTTGTGGGACACTCTTAACTCCGGCAGAGTGGTGCCAGGTTACGGACACGCCGTCTTGAGAAAGACCGACCCTCGTTACACTGCTCAAAGAGAGTTTGCCTTGAAGCACATGCCAGCCTACGACTTGTTCAAGTTGGTGTCCAACATCTACGAGGTTGCCCCAGGTGTGTTGACCAAGCACGGTAAGACCAAGAACCCATGGCCAAATGTGGACTCTCACTCCGGTGTTTTGTTGCAATACTACGGCTTAAAGGAGGAGTCTTTCTACACTGAGTTGTTCGGTGTTTCCAGAGCATTTGGTGTGTTGCCACAATTGATCCTCGACCGTGGTCTTGGTATGCCAATTGAGAGACCAAAGTCGTTCTCCACCGAAAAATACATCGAGTTGGTCAAGTCTATTGGCAAGAACTAATTCGACGGACGTTTCCTCGAACCGTCTATTTATTTGGTAAGTACACTTTACTTCGCCATGATGTATCAACGACAGACTATTTTTAATATTGTTTAGTAGTGACTTCAGTAGACTAATTCTAGTGCCGATTTCTCTAGTGCGCACTTGTCCAGTGTTTAACGTAGATGCCGCACATGCGCACCTCCCAGCCTTCGTCAAGTTCTGGTTTTCACCTTAGCATCTATTCTATGCTTCGGAACCTTCCGACGACTCTATCGCTACCCCATACCAAATTCTCTCCCAAGTTGCCCGATAGCGGAGAACGGACTCGGCTCATTGAAGCTTCAGGAAAGGATCTCTACAAATGGCAACACAACCGGCCTGACCACTCCAAAACGTTTGTGCTTCACGACGGGCCTCCTTACGCCAATGGAGACTTGCATTTGGGCCATTCCCTCAACAAGATCTTGAAGGACATCATCAAGTATATACCAAAAGGTAGATTAAGTATGTACAAGATATAGGTGTAAATGTATACAGAATGTAGATGTACAGTGTTTTTCAAAACTATTAAAACCAGGTTTTCTCTCTAAACACTGAAACAGCAGCTCAATTTCTACTTTGAAATCATCCCAAATACAATTTGATTTTTGCGCCAAGAATCTACAAGTTAGATGACGCCAGTTCCGCAACGACGGTTGCGGCTCCAGGACGACCTGTGATTAACCAGGGAGTAATATCCAGTGGGTGACTCATACTATAAGACATTGACCTCATAGTCTCATCAAGATATGTAAACATTTCAGGCGAAGTGTTTACTTCAGGAGGAGGAGAAGAGTTGTCAGTGTCATTGCTGGGGTACTATCAGTGGAGATGTGAGAGTCTAGGTACACACCTGCGCACGTGACTCACCTGCGCACGTGACTCACACCTACCCAGAACTAGGTAAAGGTACCCACCAACAAAATATACAAATGTTGGGATGTTCATAAATATAGTAATTTATAGAGATTGAAATGAACAAACTCGAAATTAACGTGTAGCTTTTCTTAGTGTGCAGATAGCATCACTGACAACACCTTAATCTTTAGACCTTTATAATTCAGGAAACCTGATACAAGACCATTTCAATGCCATCTTAAATTTCTGGTCTTATTTAAATTGGGAAGGTGGGGAGAAATAGGCCTTAGCTAGATTGGAGTTTTCTTATATATTATATAGAAATCTATGTGTATTAGGTGCCCCTGTGGTGGAACCTGCAATTATACAGAATAGGCTGCTATCTCATTACCAAGAGATTATCGAGTTCTTAATAGCTTTAAAAAGGTTATGATGAAAATTTTGAACTATGTTTCTCTTGTGCTTCTTTAGAATCCGTAAGTAGGGTCAGATTGTAAGGTGAAAAGGTTGGTGGTATTTCTACTGTTCCCTTATTAATAAAAGTCTATAAATAATGCACCATAATGATTCTGTATGATGGTAACTTCCTGCCCAAAAATTTAAGTACCTTCTCAGGCTTTTTGAAGCTTTTGATTTTGCCAAATTTTATCCACGGTATGGAAGGTTTACTTTCGAGTTCAGCTGATCACATCTCCTTGATTTATAAGATGTCCCAAACAGGCTGGTATAAGCGGATACTGGAAACACTGGCCAGGACTCTACTATCACTTCAGCAGTGGTCACGGCCGTCTGCTTTTGGAAAGATCATTGTGAGTTCGCCAAGCCACTGATTTAAGTCAGCATGTCATCAAAAAGATATTTCAGAACCAAACTGAATCACCAGAAAATGATTCAACTTCAAAGAACCATGAAATATCTTCCAAGGATTCATTTTTGGACACAATAGTAATTTTCAGCCACTGAAATTCACTTGTTCGGACCGACTCTCTGCAATGTTTGAAAATAACAGTGATGCAGAATCGGAACCAGAATCTGTTTCTTCCGATTATCTCAATAGTATTAGTCAGTATACTTTAGTAGTAGTGGTATTGAAGCATTATCAATACGACATCTTTTGGTGGGTCTGGTTCTTGGACGGCAGTTGGTGTTCGATTCGATACTAATAATAGATAGGGGCGAAGTCCCCATTATATAATTGGAGATTCTTCTTCATCACGCAACCAATCGAGGCCACAATTGATTGTTTAGGTAATAGTATCTGAGTATCTGATTATGAGTATTTTCTGTGAATTCCTTGAGTAATTTCTGTGAATAATTATTGGAGTACTAAATGACCAGACTACTACTGATAAAATATAGTAGTGTAGCTTAATAGTGTAGCTTAGTAGTGAAGTAGTAGTGTAGCTTAGTAGTGTAGTACTGTTAGATTCTGGTTACGTCCAGTACTCTGTTTTGTATGTTTATTCGCCGATGGATCCCCCAGGTGGGAATCCGAGTACTTATATAGTTAACCTGTGGGTACCAGAGAAGTGGAGTATGGTGGTTAAACGTCATGTCACGAGGTAAAGTGAAAGGATGAGTCCACGTTACGGGGTATGACGCACTGGACAAGTCCTTGGCATTCGTAGGCTCTAACAATACCTCTATGGGTAGTGTGTTTACCCATGGTGGGTCTGACAAGTACATAGTAGTGTAGCTTAGTAGTGTAGCTTAGTAGTGAAGTAGTAGTGAAGTAGTAGTGAAGTAGTAGTGAAGTAGTAGTGAAGTAGTAGTCAAGTAGTAGTCAAGTAGTAGTGTAGCTTAGTAGTGAAGTAGTAGTGAAGTAGTAGTCAAGTATATAGTAATGTATCTTAGAGTCTAGAGTGCGTGGGCTAATGTATTGGCATTACTAGTTGTGCCTATTGTGCCTCAGACGACCTTTAGATGGGTACCGTATGTGGAGGTGATCTTTGGTGAGCTTCGCAGTCATTCAGAGTGCGACCTGTTAACACATGCAGGAGGATCGTATCACGTGACCAACTCTACCAATCCAGACACCACTAACACCACCTAGAGTCAATGAAAAATACGTGGAGTGGCACAAGAGTGTTACAGTGGCGCTGTATACAGTCCCGTGCACCCTATATACAGGCCATCCATCCCTATACATGCCGCAGTATGCACTCCCTCCCCTCATACCGTTTCCCTGGTTTCTCACTATGACCTTCTCACAGCGCATGTAATTTGCCGCATTGGGCCAAAAGTAAATAAACCAGCATCACCCATTCCACTGTAAACACCCATCCCCACCAAAACTCCCAAAGCCAAAACCACCAAGTTTCTGTCAAGCAAAAAACCCCCTTTTCTGTCAAGCTCAAAAACCAAAATAAAATTCCCACTTTTCGGTCGATTCTCCACCAAAATCATACTATACACTCCATTCCTCCCCCTCTACATGAACATCTTGTGTCTCTTCCCTTGGCTACTAGTGGTGGGCGCCTGGTCGACGGTGTACTCATTTGAGCAGGGCCGAATATATGTCCACCTCAAAAACAACGACTTGGTAGCGCTTAATTTCTCTGCTACTGGTCTAGATACGCTCTCCAATTACTCGTTGGAGGAGGTGAATTATCGGTCGGGCCAACATATCCAGGCCTTGGCGCCACCTCCTGCAAACCTGTCACTTTTTGCATGGAAAGAAGGCCTCTATGCATTCACCGGAGCCAGGGATCAATCTTTGGCCGAATACGATCGCTGTGGAGATGGCATATTTCAGCTCTTGCGTTATCATGCAGATAAAGATGCTTGGGTGCATGAACCTAATATGACGTTCGCCCAGGTCGACGATATTTCGTACTATGCACACTCCACGTACTTGACATCCCCGGATTCCAATACCGTATACATTTACGGAGGCCGCTGTGAAGGACTGGACGAAATCACCGGCCGTCTCCTCCTGTTCGATATGCAGGAGCGTCATTTCGCCAACATCTCCACTTCCACCAAGCCCCAGGCTTTCTATGGTGCAGGAAGCGTGTGGGCGCCTACTCCTCATCTGACATTTGTTATTGGCGGCCGCTCAACTCAAGGCTGGCTCAATATGGGCCAGATAGCCGTTTGGGATTTCCTGGCCGGATGGACCTCGCAGCAAACGTTCAATTCCTCGGGCATTGAATCCCGGACAGGGGGGTTGGTGCTTCCTATATTTAAACCGCTCTCTTCGGCTTCTGAAACACTGGTTAAAACGGAATATTCGGTGCTGGAAATGGTGGTTGTGGGCGGAGAAGCTTTGGGCGGTCCTGCACACTGGGCCCATCTAAAGTACACGCAAAATCTGTGGATCTGGTCGGCTTACCCGGAACCCGCTGTGGGGGATGATATCCTTGGAGCCGCAGTTATTTTCAATACTTTGGTAGTGGTTACCGGCCTGTCAAAAAAGAGAGACCTGACGTACCAGTTGGACGTGTACTCTGTGCAGGAATTCCAGCAAAAAAGCGATCTTTTAAGCAGTGAAGCCGACCAGACCAAGAATCCCGCCGAAAAAAAGTCCGGAAAGACAGCCAAGGTGTTGGTGGGCACATTGGTGCCACTTATAGCACTTGCATCTGCGGTGGCCGTGGGATTTTTCCTCTGGAAACGGCGGAAATCGGCCCAGGACCTGAATAGTCTCGTGGAACCACTCGAATACCAATTTGGACACTTTAAGTCGGAGCTGGACGCTAGCTCGCTTTTGAAGGAGAAACCATTGGGGTTCCTGCACATAAACGACCTGGCATCCACGCTAGATGTAAGATCTATGGACTCGTGGGTCCGGAAGAGACAGGAGTACGAAGCCAACTTGCCTAATCGGGAAAGAGGAGGGGACGGGCTCGTAACCACAAACACAACAGTCCCCAAAACCCATGAGTCTAGTCTGGAACCTTTCAATCTGCGTGTTCTTCAGAGAATCAGTTACCTCGCATCCAATGAAACGCTCCTTTCCAATACATCGCAAGAAGACTTGGAAGAATATGGCGGCACTGCATACAGTCCGTTGGTCAAGAGGAAAGAAACCACCTTTGAAAATGCCAATTTGGGAGCTACGGAGATTCTAGAACATCCACCAAAATCAGAAAGCGAGCGAGATCTCGGAGACCTTACTCGCCAGAAAGTCGAGGTGCCGCTTCGGATAGCCCATCTCAAGAAGAGCTTCAGCTATAGCCAGACGCCGCCGCAGCTGCCGATGCACCGGAAAAAGTCGCGGCTTGATCCCGGATTCTACGACTTGCCCGAGGGTGCCCCGGTGCTGGACGACGAGTCCATAGACGAAAACGTGGATGTACAGGTGTTGGTGTCGTCCAAGCGTAAATCCGTGCTCCGCGTGGCGAACCCGGATGAGGAGTCGGATTCGGATACCCCCGAATCTCTCCGCCAAAGAGTCTCTTCAAGGTGATGAGTCTTTGATTGTTTTTGATTGGAAGTTTTTGATTGGCAGTCCCTGATTTGAAGTCTTTGATTGGAGGTTCCTGATTTGAAGTCCCTGATTGGAAGTCTTTGATTGGGGGTTCCTGATTTGAAGTCCCTGATTTGAAGTCCCTGATTTGAAGTCTTTGATTGGCAGTTCCTGATTGGCAGTCTTTGATTGGAAGTCTTTGATTGGAAGTTCCTGATTTGAAGTCCCTGATTTGAAGTCCCTGATTGGAGGTTCCTGATTGGAGGTTCCTGATTGGAGGTTCCTGATTGGAGGTTCCTGATTGGAGGTTCCTGATTGGAGGTTCCTGATTGGAAGTCTTTGATTGGAGGTTCCTGATTTGAAGTCCCTGATTTGAAGTCCCTGATTGGAAGTCTTTGATTGGAGGTTCCTGATTTGTCGTCCCTGATTTGTCGTCCCTGATTTGAAGTCCCTGATTTGAAGTCCCTGATTGGAGGAGGACCAGGGGATTAGGTCGAATGGAAGGATGTAAACCGGAGCTGCGAATCAGGGAGCTGCCCCGTATTATCCAAACCTGCCCGGACCCAACCCCTACCCCCGAATCTACCCTGGTGGATTGATCGCTGGAGGAGATTCTCACGCACTGCACGCGAGACTGTACTGTATCATAAAAGTGTATTATTAGCTAGGTTATCAATTGTATAGTGTAGAGTCGTGTAGTATGAATGTTGTGTTTATTATTCATTATTCATTATTCCAGAAGAAATCTGAGCTGTTTAAGTTTTCACAACAACGTCTCGCCAACCGGTTGTTGCCATGTGCATGGGTTTCCCAATCCCCATGGAGTAAAATTGGACAGATTGCCATACTGTACTGTCTACTTTTTCTGACATACTAATATGATGAATGATTATGAGCACTGGTCCTGGTGCATGCGGCAGCTGGCCGGAATTGGCGGCCGCGGCCGGAATTGCCCAGCTACTGGACCTCCAGAAGCCCACCACGCAAAGACTATCCGCTCAAAAAAACCCCTCGTGACGTCCGGAATTCCAGGATTCCCACCAGCCCTTTTTTATACCTGTACGATGAAAAAAAGGTCGTTTGCGTTGGGCCTTTTTGACCTGGGGTAGCCTGGTGCACGGGTGTTTCGACGGTTTCGCAACCTCGGTTTACCCCAGTTCCGGCCATGCCACCTAACCTTAACCAATACCCATTTATATCAAGACCTGTACCAATTTAAAAGTTTGACTAATTAAGGTTTGTATATATATGGGTCTAGTCAAAAGTTAGACTATGAGTATTAGCATAAAACAGTATTGGTTTGTTTTTCTGTTGAAGTATATGTTTAGTACTGTAGGTTAGTGCAGTGTTTTTCTATACAAACCAGCGCGCCAAAATGTTTCAAACCACATCAGGAAACTTAAACAACCAATACACTGTACTACAGAAAACACTGTTCACTACCACTCCATACTACCACCCCATACTGGAACCCCAAGAACGGAAAAGAACGGAATGAACGGAATGAACGGAAATGAACGGAAATGAACGGAATGAACGGAAATGAACGGAAATGAACGGAAAATACCACACAGTAATGTTCTTTCCATTTCCTTTCTAATTATGCAGTTTCCCCCCAACGAAAAAACAGTTATTAATGTCAAAAGCATGCAAAAGTGAAGACCAATTTTAAATCATGCGACTTTAAAATCAGGCCACCTTGCCATCGTAATGAAGACCATTCATTCTCCCCGAAACGCTTCCCTTCAAGCTTTTAAATGCCCACGACAATCCGGGTTTCGGGACCTTTGTCTTTGCTGCTACGTTTGAGTGCATAATAAAGGAACCATAAATTGCTACATCCAGCAGCTCAAGCATTATCTACAAATTTACAGCATTGTCTTGTATCGAGCCTAGGAAGGCGTGTTGCTAAGACTTGAAACAAATTCTTTACTTGCAATCTTAACCACAAGAATTATCCCGAGTCGGATAAGTCAATTTGATAAAAAGAGATTCGCTTTATCTCAGGTATTCTAGAAAAACAAAATTAGGAAATCTTTCGAATTGCCATGCTAAAAAAACTATGAAAAAAAAGCCATCAATTGACAACCAAGCAGTTCTTGGCCATGTCCCGCTCTAAAGAGCACAACGAACCCACTATTGTGAGACTCTCAGCTGAGAAAACTGGCCTGGATGAAACATCATCCAGGACTAGACCCCGGACTTCAAATTTGAAGTGGGGCTAAATTGGTGCCAACGTTGTTGGACTTATGGGATCAGCGTTCTGATCCGGGTGGACTTATCCAGGATCAACCCCCGACTGTGAAGTCAAAGTGGGGCTAAAATGGGCCAGCATGCTTGGGCCCACTGGATATCAATTGACTGGTGCCACCATTACAAAAACCCAAACATTATCACGCGCAGACCCAGATAGAGTAGCAGAACCAGAATCAAAGTCATCAAACATAGGGAAATGGTTGCCTGAGTTGCGTTGACTTCTTGCGTTTTGAGTATGATGATGGCACAGAGAGTGAAATATTCTGGCTTAGTGCTACCTTTAAATACCCCAAATTAGCCGCTTGCAGTTGCCCATAGTGAATTAACATGTCTAGGTAAAACTTGCCCAGGACGTGTCTTCAATATTCCATCTCCTTCTATGGATATACACTGGCACTTTAGTACGCTATAATGGTACATCCTACTGGTTATCCTGGTGTGTTGAACAATGATTGATTATTCCAGAAGAGGAAGGCACTCAAAAAGAGTATAGCGTGTGGTATGGCCACGTTTGTTACGTGAAAGTGAAGGCTTTTTTAGTGTTGTTTATGTCCAGAGGTCGATCAGTGTCGAAATGTATCAAAAAGTCCTCTACACCAGATTCAACACGAACTTTGACAACTACTGCTTAACATTCAACTAATTGCCAAAAAAATGCCAAAAGTCAAAATATTTCAATGTCTCAAAAGAAGCAAGAATATCTCAATGTCTCAAAAGAAGTTAAAATATCTCAATGTCTCAAAAGAAGCAAAAATGCTTTCATATCATTTCCTTGTGCCGGATCCGTATCAGCTCATTATGTCTTGTCTACCAGCTTAGACCCTTAGCTTAATCAGAGTTGATTTGCTAACCAAAAGACGTATTGTACTCTTAGATGAGCAGAAGTGTATCTACTAACTGTGGGACTAGATGCACTGGATTCAGAAGTACACCAGAGTACAGTAGAGTAATGACCATAGAGAATACTGCGTATACCATAGCAGTGTGGAGGGTTATCATGAACATATGTAAATTTACAGCGTATCTAGAGTGGTGCCACTAAGGCTAAGTATCAGGGTGTGACTACCACTACAACTAAACATAGAAGTGTATCACTGAATTATAGTGTAGAGTATCTAAAGTATAATCTAGAGTCTATACAGATACTCAAGACAAGATATACTGCTATAGAGCATATACCTGTGGATTACAGTGTTACCAAAGAGTGTATTTACTGTTTCCGGATACAGTACACTAGGACTAGAGTGTCTATACTGCTATAACTTATGACTCACTTTTGATTTTATGACTTACTTATGATTTTATGACTCACTTATAATTTTATGACGACTTATGAAGACTTATGGCTGAAGACGAAACGTATTACACATGACGAAAAGCATTACACCAAGAAGTCACTCACCCGTTCGAGCACCTTGACTTAACGATGACTGACTGACTGACTGACTGACTGACTGACTGACTGACTAACTGAAGGCATATCTCGTTGAGTCTTTGTGAGATGCTAGGGAGTTTCCAGCCCAAATCAATTGGAGTTTAGAGCTGTAGAGGAGTAGTATGAATAGTCTAGTACAGAGGGAGACTAGTGACTGAATGGTGAGTAGTGGTGCAAGTATAATCACTGGGCTTGACTGACTGATGATAGATTTTGAGTTGGACTGATTTTGAGTTGGACTGATTATAATGTCTGATTTTGAATAATGTCTGATTTTGAATAATGTCTGATTTTGAATAATGTCTGATTTTGAATAATGTCTGATTTTGAGTTGGACTGACCTTGAGTTGGACTGACCTTGAGTTGGACTGACTGATGGACTTTATTCAACAATGAACTACTGGACTGACTCCCTGGTTATCGAAACACCATCACAAACCCCGAGAAAAAACTATACGGAGTTAAATCGCCGCACTCTATGATCCGCTATTCCAGTAGTTCATTGGTCCACTGCATGGCCACCGCACCGCACTGTATTGGAGCTGAGCAGTGAGTATTTAACAGTGAGTATTTAACAGTGAGTATTTAACAGTGAGCACTAGAAGTGAGTATTTAACAGTGAGCACTAAAAAGTGAGTATTTAACGGTGGGTAAACACTAAACAGTGAGCATGTTACTATGGGACCCCAACTCACTCATTAATTCAGCCCCAGCCTCAAAAAACACACCATACCCTACCATACTAAAATCACTCACCATACTAAAATCACCCAGATCACCCAAATCATCATACCCACACCTTTAAACTATTTTCTCTCCTGTAATAAAACACCTTTTTCCGTAATGCCTATTCCGTAATGCCTATTCCGCAATGCCTATACTGTAACCCTCCCAATCTACCTCCAAATCTACCCCCAAATCTACCTCCAAATCACCAAACCTTCATATAATTCCTCCCCCTTTTTGATCTGGTTTGGTGGGTGGTGGGTGGGTGTGGAGCGCTTGCCTGCAGTCTTCCGTCCAGAGGCTCATAGTCCGCTCCAACTGCTGCGCCATGGACGCTCTTCACATGGGCCACCACCACCACCTGCACCCAGGCCCGTACACCCCAAACAACGGCCCTTTTCTTCCCAGCCTACGAGTGTCTTCTCTGCAGTCGGCCATGCCTCTGGACCCCGACGGCCCGGACCTTCCCCTGGCACCTGAAGAGTACGCGTTCTCCATGCAGTATGGCCCCGCTGGTATGTATTCCCAAATCGCCAATCTGGCTACCCACGAAGAAATGAATGGCTCCACCATGTTCTCCGCCCCTGAAAGTGCCACCCACTTGAAATCCCCGCTCAAATCTGCCCATTTGGGCCTGCTGGCCTCGGTGCAAGACCCATTCTCCGGGGTGTTCCTAGATCAACCATCAGGAAACGGACTTGGCTCGGACCTGGACCCCACGGCCGACCTGCGCTACTCGGAAAACACCTTCGTGTCTGTTTTCCCGGGCGACGAGCCCATGTTGCTGCCCACCTGGAATATGCCTGGCTCTTTCAAGGTGTTTAATTCCATGGACTTGGATATGCAAGAACTCTCGTACCCAGCGCCCCTGGCGGCTCCTATTCAGGCTTTGCCACCGCAAAACAACGACTTTACAGCCCCCCAAAACCCACGCCAACTCCTGCGCAAACCCGACCAGTTCCCGGGCCAATCTGACCAATTCCTGGGCCACCACCCCGACCTATGTGCAGGCCAGTACCCATCCTCCCAATATACCCAGGCCAATACCCCCTTCGACCCAGCGTTCAACGCATCACTTAATCCAACCCCAACTCCTAATACCCTTAATCCAAACTCGCTCAAAGCTTCGTTTCCTAATCTGGCCGTGGATGACCTGAGCTCGCTAGACCCAGACCTCTCCAACCTCGCCCTAGATCCCCACTACCTCGACTCGTCACATGCCTTTGCCCGCTCGCTATCCCATAGCATGGCCGAGTCGCCCTTCTCTACCGACAGAAGCCCGCAGCCGTCGCCGCAGAGCTATGCGTTTCCGGCTCCCCAAGGTGCGGATGCCCCAGACTCCGTCGCTCCGGGTGCTGTTTTGTATCCAGAAACAGCCCTGAATGGGCCTCAGACCTCGGGTTTCCGCGACCTCGGAAGTAATCGAACCTCCATTTCCTTGGCTGCCAATGAACTCTCGCCGCTCACCACCACGACGTCGTTTACTGCGTCCGTTAGCTCGCATCACCTGACGCAACAGTCGTTTTTCTCTGCCCAGCAATTCTGGCGGTCGCTGATGGATCTCCCTCCATCTCTGATCCACCGGGCATCGATGGATCTCTACCAGAGACGGCGTGGGTCGTTGGAGAGTTCCAATTCCGGGGCAAATGCTCCTGCACGCTCGCAGAGGTCTTTGGCCAGCTACTTTCCATTTATGGACCGGGATCGCAAGCTGCCGATCCAGAATCCTTCTCCTCCGGAGAATTGGCTGCCGGCCATGGTGTCTGCGCCACGGCACTCCATCCGGAGTATCTTCAAGACCAGCAATGCGCCACAGTCGGTGGAAGAGGAGCCAGAAAGACCTGCTTTTCCGGCCAAAAGTGAAGATGATCATTTGGACGGAGATGAGGCGCAGAAAAAGGCCAAAAGGACTACCAGAGGCTTGTTCAAGCGCTTTAAGCAGACCAAGCAGGAGGAATTGAAGCCAGACGATATGAAACAAGAAGATGCAGTTCGCTTTGATGATTTCGGGCCCGTGAATTCCAGTCATAGTGATATAAATATGGGAGGCTACGAAGATGCAGAGATGGATGACGAGCCGGATTACGGTGCTCTTTTCTCCAAGGTCGGAAAACGCAAGAACTTTGTGATGAAAAACAGCAAAAAGGACAAGGAGAAGGAGAAGGAGAAGGAGAAGGAGAAGAGTGGCAAGGTGGAAGTGGCCATTAAGATGGAGGAGGCCGCAGCAGCATCGTTTTCCAGTGCCGAAAACTCTGAATCCAGTCATTTGAGTGCTACTACTTCAGGGATGTCGGCCACATCCCGTGAAACAACGGAGAACGGCCCCACACTGACCTTTGCAAGTGCATCCAAACGGATCTTAGGGTCTCGGCTCATGAAGAAGAAAAACCACGTGAAAAACGAGCCTTTGTCCAACGTGGTGGAAATCGATCTCCAGTCCTTGGACCTTCCAGAAAACACCGAGGTGATCGAGAAGCAGGCTTCGAAAGCACGAACACGGGGCCGTAAGGAGGATAAAGCTGCAGATTTGGAAGACGACTCTAAGATCTACATCTGTGGGTATTGCTCACGGCGTTTTAAGCGACAAGAGCACTTGAAACGGCACTTCCGCTCGTTGCACACGGCCGAAAAGCCCTACAATTGTCTGTACTGCAAGAAGAAGTTCAGCAGAACAGACAATCTTAATCAGCACGTCAAGGTTCATAAGCAGGAGGAGGAGGAGGAGGAGGAGCAGAACATGTGATTGGTCTGCAGCCTTTTATGTGTCATCAGGATGGCACAAATGTATGCAAGATGTAAGATCTATGAGATCGATGAGACGAAGTTCAAGATAGTGCAAGGTCTTATATTCAGGAACTACGTCTATTGATCTATGGATGGTGTTGTTGAGATGCTCAAGAAACTAATCGGATTGGAGCTTACTTATGAATTTTCCATGGCTGATTTGGATAGACTCAAACAAGATCCAAATCAGAATGGCCTGGAATTCACACGCCCAGCTTTATAGTGCCATTGACGTCACAACTTGACAAAAGCAGATTTTTAACTTCATGACAAGATCGTTGCTGGCCCAATCGAGAGATGCCATGAGCGCATTTCTCGTCAACTCAGTATTTTTCTTCAAGTCTCCGGTCTCGCAGCCTCGCAGCCTCTTTATGGATATCTGAATGTTGGAAATTTTCAAGGTCGAATGTTCATGACCCCATGGTATGATGTCATAGATCCGGCTGGACCTTCACAAATGCAAGTATACTCCATAGAGGCATCTCCAGTCTCCAGAGCTACTAACAATACAACAAGCCATATGAGGAGTAGATAGCGAGGAATCAGTCCCGAATCGAGACTTGCAGTTGTACCTGAGCAAGAGATACCAACACATTATCCTGTTTTTGGAATATAGATATTTCAGATTGTTACACGAGTGAATCTAGTCCCAGTCTACTACTTATCTACTCTACTTATCTACACTACTTATCTACTCTACTATACACCTACATTGTATACTCTGTATATCGCTGTATTCTTAAAATCATCATACTCTCTAAATGGGAGAAACGTATATAACAGTATAACTATAGAGAAGTGCCCCTATCGGCAGAGCAGTCAGTAGTGAAGTCAATATTTGAGGGTTGGTTCTGATATCGGATTATTGATCCGGATATGTATATGTCTATAGATTATCTTCTATATTATCTCTTCTATATTAGCTTTTCTATATTAGCTCTTCTATATTAGCTTTTCTATATTAGCTCTTCTATATTAGCTTTTCTATATTAGCTTTTCTATATTATCTCTTCTATAATATCTCTTCTATAATATCTCTTCTATATTAGCTCTTCTATATTATGTGGCTTTTTGCTACTGCTCTCCTCTGATCCATAATACAATTTCTAGACTGAGTCCCAATCAATATCTCAAGTCAATTGACTGGTCCGAACCATAAGTAATGACTATAAATGGTTTATGTAGAGTAGAAGTAAAGTAAAGTAAAGTAAAGTAAAGTAAAGTAAAGTAAAATATAAAAGCAAGTAGTGGTTCTAAGATTTGTCAGATCCAGTACTCGTTTAGTATGTTAATTTGCCGATGTTTCCTCACCAAGGAACAATGGCACCTTAGATAGACTAATCCAGGATCCAAGATCAAGGATATCTGGCCCATCAGTGCAGACCTTCAACATCCAGTACACTGCCCAAGGTAGGAGCAAAGGGTAGAGTAATAAGTAGACGTGTAAAGGTATTTATTGGTATATTGGTATATTGGTATATTGGTATATTTATGAGTCACATGGAGTGAGAAGACAATAGGATGATTTTGACTATGGCCATCTCACTGGCTACTGAGATTGATTGACTGACGATGACTGACTGACTGACTGACTATAATGAATACGATGAAGACTGACTGACTGACTATAATGAATACGATGAAGACTGACTGACTGACTATAATGAATACGATGAAGACTGACTATCTTCATTGTTTAAGAAGAAAAAAAACAAAAAAAAAAAATAGAAAAAGAAAAAACTGGGACAATGATGGTGGTGATGGAATACTTATGAATACTAACTGATATAGCGGATGACAGTGAGATATTAAGCAAAGGTAGGGAATCTCTTGAGATTGATGGGTGGTGGACTGAACGTATCCGGTAATGAACCCCATGCAAGACTCTGGATTGTGAGGATGAAATGAACCCTTAGAAGTGGGATTGTGACATCGTGTAATGAACCTTGGCGAGCGGGACGGGATTGTGAAAGATACAATTAAGTCTACTATGAATTGAAAGAAGCAACAGCCTTCCCAAATACTCCACTTAAATCTGTTATAGAAACAAGATGCCATAATTATGACAAGAGCCCCCGACATTGAACTAGAAAAAAAAATGTCGCTAACTAGTTGCTAGGAATTGAGTGATAAAAAGAATATCTGTAGAAGTAATTATTAGTAAGATACTACAACTAGTACAAGACTTGTGAGAGGACTGTGATAGAATTATGAAAATTCATGACTAACTACTAATGACTTATGATGACTAGTGATGGTTAATTAAATACTAATGACTTGATTTCGAATGACTGGAAAGCAGGTA
>NLAL01000029.1:0-33809 GCA_002374735.1 Metschnikowia sp. 13-106.1
TTTCCAACTCTTTTTTTTTTTTTTTTTTTTTTATCACCTTATGCTGGGATGGCTGGTCCGTGTAGAAACTCCGGAAACGTGTGCCATTCGCCGTCGCTTCCCCAGACTCGCGACTTTTTCAGCCCCCCTCACTCCCCGCAAAGTTTCGCCCCGCTCTCGTTTCTTTCTCACGCTCACTCGAGCCTCAGCGTTACGAGCACTGGCCCCTCATTATACCATCAAACAATTATTTATTCCACCACTCCCAAAACTCGTATAGACTCAACCGCTTTGTATGGTAAGTGTAGCGTCACATGATACCCTAATATGACTTTTCGACAGAAAATTGATCACCCTTTTTTTCTGAATAAAAAAAACCAACCATGTGGGCCTCCTGTTTCAGAATTCTCTTGGCTCGCAAAGTTTATGGTGGCCCCAACGTCAGGTCTGAAGGCTCGCAAAGATTCACCGCGCCCGGCTCGCAAAAATCAAGTCTGGGGTAACCAGCTCGGGTCCGCCTATAAAAGCCGCCGTCGCCTGCCACCATGCTGTATTTCCCCAGTATTTCACTGACCAACCACTCAGCCTTTCACTGACGTCTTTTGGTACATCTCGAAAATCTCTCTTCAATACTACTGTCGCAATGCAAACTCAATGGTGGAAAGACGCCTCGGTCTACCAGATCTGGCCTGCTTCTTATAAGGACTCCAACGGAGACGGAGTGGGTGACATTCCCGGAATCATCTCCACTTTGGACTACGTCAAGAACTTGGGCGTGGACGTGATTTGGTTGTCGCCAATGTACGACTCCCCTCAAGACGATATGGGCTACGATATCGCCGACTACGAGAGCGTATACCCCAAGTACGGAACCATGGAGGACATGGACACCTTGATCCTGGAGGTGCACTCGCGTGGAATGCGCTTGATCTTGGACTTGGTCATTAACCACACCTCTTCTGAGCACAAGTGGTTCCAGGAGTCTCGCTCTTCCAAGACAAACCCAAAGAGAGACTGGTACATCTGGAAGCCTGCCAAATACGATGCTCAGGGCAACAGACACCCTCCTAACAACTGGCAATCCTACTTCTCTGGAAGTGCCTGGACCTACGACGAAACCACTGACGAATACTACTTGCGTCTTTTCGCCAGCACCCAGCCAGACCTCAACTGGGAAAACGAGGAGACTAGAAACGCCATCTACGACTCGGCCTTGTCATTCTGGTTCAAGAAGGGTGTGGACGGTTTCAGAATTGACACGGCTGGTATGTACTCCAAGGTGCAATCGTACGCCGATGCTCCTATCGTATTCCCAGACCTGGAGTTCCAGCCATGCAAGGCCTTCCATCAATCCGGCCCTAGAATCCACGAGTTTCATAAGGAGATGTTCGCCAAGGTCACCTCCAAGTACGATGCCATGACCGTGGGAGAGGTCGGTCACTCCACTCGTGAAGATGCCTTGAAGTACGTCAGTGCCAAGGAGAAGGAGATGAACATGATGTTCTTGTTCGACCTCGTGGAGATTGGATCTCGTCCTGAAGATAGATTCATCTACAAGGGCTTTACCTTGAAGGAGTTCAAAGATGCTGTTAACAACATGAGTTCTTTCACCCAGGGTACCGATGCCTGGGCCACATGTTTCCTTGAGAACCACGACCAGCCAAGATGTATTACCCGTTTCGGTAACGACAGCCCCGAGTACTTGTTCAAGAGTGGAAAGATGTTGGCCACTTTGCTCACCACCTTGACTGGAACCTTATTCATCTACCAGGGTCAAGAGTTCGGAATGACCAACGTTCCTTTGGAGTGGGACATCAAGGAGTACTTGGACATCAATACCATCAACTACTACAAGACATACACCGATGCACATGGCAACAAGGGCCTCGATGAATTGATGAAGAATATCAACTTGGTGGCCAGAGACAACGCCAGAACCCCAGTGCAGTGGGATGACTCCGAGAACGCAGGCTTCTCCACCGGCAAGCCATGGATGAGAGTCAACGACAACTACAAGCTTGTCAACGCTGCCTCGCAAGTCGATGACCCATCTTCCTTGTACAACTTCTACAAGAAGGCCTTGTCTGTCAGAAGAGAGCACAAGGACTTGTTGATCCACGGAGAGTTGGAGATCATCGACTACGACAACGAGCAGGTGTTCTCGTACCTTAAGACACACAACGGGTCCAAGATCTACGTGGTGTTGAACTTCACTAAGGAGTCCATTCCTTTCAAGAAGGCCGTGGATGGAGATGTCGAGTTGATCCTCTCCAACGATGGAAGCGACGAGTCTACCTTGTCCCCATACGAGAGCAGAGTCTACGTGGTTAAGGCTTAATTATAGATATAGAAAGCTAGAATAAATCTAAGGTAGAACAAACAAATTCAAGTAAGAAATCGGAATCAATGAAGAATAAAATATATATTATGTTAATTAGCACTCCATATGCGGGTGAAGGCCGAGGCAGCTCCGTCTAAGTCTTCTACCACATCGTCTAAATAGAACCCAACGAGAACAACCACGTAGATCAAAATTAAGATCACCCCCTTGAAGTAATTGGACTTGCCCTCGGCGTAAATATATGTGAACAAGTAGATGGAGGCCAAGGTCGCAAGAACATCCCACCGGGGAAAGACCAATGGGAAAATCATTTCGATATCCGTGAAGCCCTTCAACACTGAGTACACCAACAAGCTGGGGATCTGGATCAACACAACCTGGAGTGCATAGGCACTACCGATCTCCATGGAGAGGGCCACGTTTCCTCCCACGGCAAACGAAATGGCATTGACGAACTCGGTAGTATTGGGAACAAGTGCAAACACTGTCAATCCCAAGAACTTTGGGTTGATGGGGAAGTTGGACAAAACAGCATCCACGTTGTCCACCAAGATCTCGGCAATAATGGCATAGAGAACTGTGGAGCCCAAGAGAATCACCGTGGACTTATAGTTTGACCAGTTGGGTGCATCATGTCCTCCTGACGACTCTTCGTCCTCTAGTAATGAAGCCTGTTCTTTTCCTTCTCTTCCTTGATCTTTAGCCAGATCTTTCGATTGATCTCTTCCCTGATCTCTTGCTAGATCCTTTGGAGCATTAAGTGCCACCAATTTCAGAGTACCCGAAACGTTCCTCGACGTTCCCTCCTCTGAAGTCGGCGACATCAACGCAAGCTTGCGGGAACCAAGGCCCGGGGATTGGTTATCCAAGTTGTTGAGCTTTGACGTGAGCTGATTATCGAGAGTCAACACACTAGGAGATTTCCACACGGAAACGTCTTTCTTGCTTTGAACCGCTTGCTGCTCGTGGGAGTTGGTGGCCCAGATCAACGAAGCATGCGTCTTCAATGTGAAGTATAATCCACAGATGTACGCCAAAAACAATACACAGGCAACTAATAAAGAAAGCGGCCGGAGCACCTTGTAATAGAGCTCGTCCAATTTGAGATTGGGCTGGATGAATTGACATGTTGTGCAGTCCTCGCCTCCAAGCGGAGAGTACTTGTCACAGTCCCTGCACCGGATCTCATACGACCCGTACATGTGGTAGAAAAGAGACGGGGCAAACATCGTCAACATGGCGAAAAGAAGCATGGTGGATGATACTCCTGCAGACCGTGGGTTGTACCGTTGAGTCTTCCGGTTCAAGGCTCCTCCGCACATGGAAAGTCCCGGTAAAAGCAACACACCTCCGAGAATAGAGCCTATCATAGACCCTTCCACGAGCTTTCCCTTGGACTGGTTCAAGGCCACACAGTAAAGAAAAATCTCGACAACCGTGGAGAAAAATGCATTGATCACTGCACCCACTCCCATGGATGACTGTGCCGAGATGGAAGCCACTGCCTGGCCAATAAAGTAGGCCAAAGGAATAATAGACAATAAGCCTCCCATAAAGAGAAACGACGAGCTTGTATACCATAAGTCCCATCCAAGCCCTTCTTTCAACACATAATAATCGAAGATGACGAAAAACACAATGAGGAGGAGGTTGATGAAGAAAATATTAGTTCCCCCCATGGTGTACTTGTAGTAGTGAAGACCACAGCATCTGTAGGTACAGAGCACGATAGACTGATTCTTGTACTTTTTCTTTGTTTTCACGTTGGCAATCTTTTTGTAGTACTCCTTTTCCTTTTCGAAGCGAAGAGCCAACGGTTTGCGTCTCACGTTCTCACACAAGATGGAGTTGAGGTTGGCCATGGGAATGGTAAACACAAAGATCCAGCAGAAAGCAGCAATCAAGTACGAGAAAGGCTGAAGAATGCCGTAGAAGAACAAGAAAAACAAGATCCGGCCCGAAGACCAGCGACCTCTTCCAAAGAGTCTGACCTTGACATCATTTCCATCGGCATCGTCGGCATCCGGTGAGTTATCCTCATCCACAACAGTATCGTTTTCTTGGTCTGACGATAACGTGGCGTAAGCATCTCTCAAGGGCCTGCCTCTGTGGTCCTTCAATAAAGGCCGGGTCTCAGAGTTGGTCATTCTGCGAGGAGGGGCAAAGAAGAGTCTGCCTTCTTCCTCCAATCTCCAGCGATGGAACTCCGAGATGGATCTTCCGTCCAACTCATCTTCATCAAGATAGTTTTCGTCTTTGTTGAGCAAAACAAACTTGCCAAAAGGGTAGAGCCAGTACCTTCCGAGCTGGAGCAAGAGCTTCACATAAGGTCTCAGGGACTTGTGCCAGGCGAAACCCGAAAAGATGAAAACGATAAGGGCTCCAAAGAAACATACCGTACACAAGAAAAGCCCCACTGTGGTGCTCCAGATGAAATTCGTCACGTACACACCCAAAGAGATCCTACCGGTAGGTCTTCTGGGGTCGAAGTCGTGGATATCCTCATCAGCACGAGCAGCCACCGATCTGTTTTTCTTATAGATGGACGGCTTCCAGATCTTAATACCAAACGGGTGAGTGGTGTTGATGGCATTCTGCCGGTCCTTCAAGTTCAACGACTCAAGAGTATCAGAGGAAGAAGTAGAGTGCACAGAGACTGCATCGTCAGCGGTGTTTTCCAACACCGAGTTGTCCAAGCCCATTTCGGCTAGCTCCCTATCCTCGTCGGTGAACTCCAAGGTCTGGTTGCGGATTTCGTCCACGTCGTGGTCTTTCACCGAGCTCAGGTGCGCCGCAGTGGAGCCCTGCGAGTCCGGGCCATGTCCACCTCCACTGCTCTCCTGGAGCTTGGCCTTTTTCTGCTGGAAAAGGTCACGTAGCGCATCGTGGTAGCCTTCAATGTACTTCTGCTCGCGCTGGGCCTCGGATTCCGGCGACAGTTCCTCGTCTAGCTGGTCATAGATATCATCGTCCACGGAGTAGATAAATTTGTGATTGATGGCCGACCCCAACTTCCGGATCTGCGGCCGAGACCGGAACTTCTTGAGCTTGGAGTTCTTGGGCTTGATGGAAGGCGAGTTGGTCCCCGACTGAGGCCTCTCGGATTCCGATACCGACCGCACCGGATGGATCTGCGGTGAGTTTCTGGACATGGACTAAGTTGCAAGCCGGATATCAGTTTTAGAATCCAAGTACGGCTATTTAGACACTTTGGAAACCAGGTATCGATATATGAACAGAAGGGCGGGATCCTGATATGCTGGTTTGGCGGAGGTGGGTGAAGAAGGCGGATTGTGCTGAAGAAGAAATGTCGTGGAGGAATGCGAATATTTATTGTGGGAGTGTGTAATGTCTGGCTACATTGAAGATGGAAGATGCTCCATGACTACCACTTTCAGGACAAAAGATTGGCCAATGGGAACTTTTGGATTTACAAGGGTATATGACAATGAAAGGCGACTCACATGACCAGTCCTCATGGCTCTTTTCTGCTAGGGCTGAGGAATAAAACCGACCACCGTAGATAAACTCTCATTACTTCAGCCTCAGGCCCTCACACGGGCTTCGTAAATTGTACTTAGACTGCGAAGCCATTTTAGCCCACGCGCATGCGCATCAGCCTTCCCCAGAAGACACACCCAAGACAGTATACAACAGGTAAAAAACGAAAATACAACGGGTATACAACGGGTATACTATAGCTGTACAACGCAGGTGTATAGGCATGACTAGGACCCCAAGCGGTGGCCTTTTCCTTGGAACGAGCTCTTGAACCCGGAGCTGTAGCCGGAGGTGCTTGATGCCGTGGGGTTGGCCAGCCGTCTTGGTATGACAGGCTTAGAAAAGGCAGTGGTTCTCACCGTGGTGTTGATTGGGTACTTCAAGAGTTTGTAAAAGAAGGTGGGTGCCTTCAAATAACCCAAGTCAAAGATGGCAGGGGTGAATACGTGCTCAGAAGTGGTGGTGTCAACATTAAAGCCCACCCTTCTGCCGTTTTCGGGGCTCATGACTGACCGGTATGCACCAGGAACCAAGTTATAAAGCGGGAGCGTATCCGATTGCACACACTCATAGAGGTAGCCAGCTAAAATGCCCGAAAACGAGTCTGCGGGGTGAGGCCCCCCGGTCAAAACCGCCATGCCCAAATCAAAAAGCGGCAAGTAATAAGCCTTGATGGGAACAATGCCCATGAAGTTGATGGATGAGTTCATGGAAGTCCTCAGCCAGAGAAACGTCATGCACGACAGAAGTTGCGAGTGGTAATAGAGCGTGGGGAGCCCAAAGTAGGCAAACGAGATGTTGATCGCCACCAAAAAGAAGCCACTGGTCAACACAAACCAGAGATAGTCGGCGAAGTTGCCCTTGAATCTTCCCGTAGACGTCTCCAAGTAATTGGAAAACGTATAGAAGCGGTAGATATTCAAGAGCACCAACACGCCGTTGCTCTTCAAGCCGTCAACCACGAAAAACCCCGAGAACACCTGGTAGCTTTTGAGCAATCCGTCTAGAAGCGCCTTGACGTACGACAGCCGTTTGTGAAAGGACAGCACCACATCAAGGAGCAATTCGGGGGGCAAAATGACCGACGAGAACGAAACGAGTTCAAGCGATAAGGCCAACGACAAGGCCGTGGATGCTATGATGAAGAAGCGCGTCACGGGCGGAATGGAGAGGAGATGGTCTGGGAGCCCGGGCATAGGAGGAATGCTTTTTTTTGCGGTTTCAATGGTGTGGATTTCAAATGTCGGGGTGAATTCGGTGTGGTTTTATTGTGGGGTTGTTGTTGGTTTGTAATGTATGAGAGGAGGGTGAGAATGAGGTAACTTGGTGGGGCAGGTTGGAAGGAGCACACCGCGCCAGAACGATGACTTGGCTAATTTGGCTTACCTGGCTGATGGTTAAGGGCTACGAAAAAAGAGCCATATTTATTTATACATTCATATACATTCATATACATTCAAATTTACCTTCAAATTACATTCATTTACTTTTTTTGTTATATGTAATCAAATAATAAAATGACTCAATACTTACATATATATATTTATTTATTCGATTAATTTTTGTTTAGAATGTTTCAAAAATAATTGAGGATAATTCGGGAATGGGATTGATTTCTGGAGTGTGTGTTGTTGGTTATTGGTGTATGGCGGTGAATGACTGCTTGGGCCATTCAAGTGGCCTGCGTAGCCTTTGTTCAGTCTAGTCTCCGAATGCGAAGTGTGAAAGAAGCTTCACTGACTGTGAAGGGTCACTGCGAAATAGCCACTGCGAAAACGAGCTACTGAAACGAGCTACTGCGAAAACCACCTTAACTACTCACCAACACCATCACCATCACCATCATTTCTTCAGCACACCACCACCCACCACCACACTTCTCAATCCACTGCCACAGTTCCACTAGCTCTAGTTCTTTTCCCACTTTACTTTAACCCCACTACAACTGCCATAAGACAAAATGAAGTTGGTGCGCTTTTTGATGAACCTTCCTTCTGCTACCAACCAGTCCATCACCGTGGAACTCAAGAACGGCACATCCGTCAATGGCCAGCTCCTCTCGTGCTCGCCGCTGATGAACGTATCGCTAAAGAATATCAAGCTCATCCAGCCTCACCAGGACCCTCAGCTAATGCAGTTCATGAATATCCGGGGCAACCAAATCAGACAGATCTTGCTTCCCGACGAACTCAACATCGACAGTCTACTTGCCAAGAGTACGGTTCGGATCAAGGGTTCCGGTGCTGGGCCGGGCGTGAAGACAGTGGAACGCAAGAAACCTGCCAGGGGAAAGAGGGCTTTCTAAGTGAATTGGCAAAATTCAAAATTCTCTAAAGAATGAAGTGAATAGGGGTTTCTGCGGTCACCACAACAAAATTACTGACAAGTAAGCACTGACAAAAAAGCACTGACAAAAAAGCACTGACGAAAATGCACTGACAAAAATGCACTGACAAAAATGCACTGACAAAAATGCACGGATTATAGATTGCACGGAAATATACTGCACTACACTAAAGTATCACATGACCAGAACCCACCAGGAACAAGATGGCTGATGTGTAAATGTCGCTAAACAAACCTAGTCGTGATTCTTTTTCATTAACGACAGCACAGAAAGAACCTACCTGTTTACTGTTTCTGACCAAGAACTACTTTGTTCCATATCAAAATATCATGTAAGTACTTATTTATGAGACGCATGTCTTCATACTCACATCATACACACGGAATCTAGAGAAATGGAAAACAAGTATGAAGAGAGTGTAGTTTCTATCATCTAGTCTAGTCCTAGTCCTATTGTTTACTACTGTGTATCAATTACTACCAGTGTCTGGTACTGTCTATGACTAGTTGTGTCTACATTCTACTGTCTCCATGGAGTTATTAAAAGGTAATTTTAGATATATTATAATAGCAAATCACCTAGATCGGAAAATAGTATTCAACGACGAATTCGTTCAGTTGTATGATATGGACCGAGGCTCTTGTTCATTTAATAATACTATCCAATGGCATATCGATGGCATAAGCACATAATGCTCGGGTCTATGATATCGTTATTTACACTTATTATATACAAGGCATCAGTGCCACGATCTTTTCCTTTGCTCTCTCTTCTTAAGCTGCTTCTTGTAAGTAGGTCTTGCCTCCACAATGGTAGTGTCCATGTTCTCCAAAGCCTTCCGTCTCTTCTCGAGTTTCTCCGGAAGCTCTCTCTCCCACTTCTGCTTTTTCTGGAACAACACTCCACGGATCCAGTTCTTGTTGTAGTACTTATCTTCAAAGAACTTCTTGTGAGGGATAGGAGGCAAGAGGCTCTCGAGACCATACTTGCGAGCCGTTTTAAAGAGATCGGCCAGTCTCCTCAACGAGATCTTGGCCCCATGCCACCTGCCGGTCTCGGGGTTTTTGTTGGGCAAGAATGGGTTCATGTGCTGGTCCGTGATCACCGAAGGCTTCTCGGAGTACTGGGCAAACGGCCGCGGGGGGTATTTGGTGAAGAAATTGTGTAGCACCTTGGGAAGCTTCTCGAACGCCTGCTTGCTGGACAATGACATGGTGTGGGGAGGAGGCGTACGGTCGGGACAGAGCTTGGGCTGGAGCGCACTGTAGAGTAGAGACTAGATACTAAAAATTTTCGCACTGTGCCGGAATAGAGAAGCCTGGAGACCATACCACTCTGATAACCTGATAATTTTAAATATGAATGGTTTATTAAATGTAAGGCCTGTGATAGATTTTTTATTATCTTCATGTAATAGGTATACATAGGGGAGTCAAGTCAAGATGTGGTGTACTGGTGTTCTGGTTCTTGGTCTACGGCGTGCTGGTGCCTGGTCACCTATACATCTTACTATATGCTTATTATATGACTGTCTGGCTACCTGGCTATCGAGCAATCTCCCAGTGGTTAACGCGAACTAACATGACATTATATTTTTAATTATTTACCCGTGATGCTTACTTGGCAACGTGTTGCAAAGCCTCTAAAACCTCCAACTCAATGTTGGCCTCTGCAGCAGCAACCTCGTCGGAAGAAGAGGCTCTCTTTTGAGCGTCAGAGATCAAGGTCTTGATTTCTTGAGCATCGAATTGCTCGGGCTTGAAGGCCTCAATGGCAGAAATGGTCAACTTGTTTCCTGGCTGCACGGTAGCAATGCCTCCCGAAACAAAGTATTGCTCGGTCTCGCCTCCCTTGGAGATGATCTCCAACAAACCTGGTCTCAATTGCTCCACGATAGGAATGTGGTTGGCCAAAATACCCAAGTCTCCGTTGATGGAAGGCAAGTTGACTTGTTGCACCTCGGAGTCCGAGTACAAGGTCTGGTGAGGAAGGGCCAAGGACAACTTCAAGGCGTCGGAACCAGAGGCTTCGGTGGCGTATGATCTTCTGATGGATTGTCTGGCGACCTGGCGCAAAGTTTGTCTGAACATGGTGAGGCGGGGCGTGGCTTGAGGTGAGACTTTTTCGGGTCAAAATACTTTTGATACTACGTGAGCCCGACCTTGGTGTTGGGACCCGCACGCCCTGCGCGCGCCCTCTAATTGGCTGCTGCCGTAGTTCTCTCGCTCTACAAGTCTTGTCTTCGCGGCCTTTCGATTTGGGTGCAAGTTGAGGCGCACACAGGCCACATCTCAATAACTAGATCTAGGTCTACTGAACACAGCCAGTTTCAGTAAAATTACTTTCTGTTTTTTTTGTTGCTTTTTTTTTTGTTGTTATCACTTCTTATATATTCTTATAAGGTTTTTCCTTTTTACTAATTTTCTATGGTTTCGTTATGTATGAGCTTTACTCACACATTACATAGATATATTATCCAGTGTACTATTACTGATACGTGTTCTTGTTATGTTGGTAGGTTTAGTGGAATCGAATAAAACCTTTTCAATGAAATCAAAAAAAAAACCTTTTCATTGGGCCAAGGACTTTTGTTTCATCGTTGTCTTATTGAACCGTGGTTCTCCTAGTCTCTTTAGATTCCTGTGCAGATGTAGTCTGCTCAATCTGCCCAAATGAGCATTGAGCTAGTTCAATGCATTTTTGAGCAATTTTGTGGAGCTCTGCTTCAATGACAGCTCATGGGTTGAAGCTGATGCTGTTCTTGGATGAGGGCCACTCGAAGCCGGCCGAGTCAACTCTCAAATCAATCCCCATTTCCGAATTGGTTGAGGAAATTGTCCACATCAAACTCCTCGTCCAAATTGTCTCCTAGACTGCCATCGAAGTTCTGCCCTAGAAGATCCATTCCCAAATCGTCCATCATGCCCGGCCCGAGGTTTGCATCTAAGTCCATGTTATCTAGCTTGTTCTTGTCGTCGTTGCCATTGGTACCTGAAGGCTCTCCTCCCTTGTAGCTGATGGAAGATAGTATATCGGAAGGGTTGGGGATATCGAATCCAAGCTCTTTGTCCATGTCCAATTCGCCATTGAAGTCGGTTTTGAATTCCGAGGCTTCGTCGTGTTTTTTTTCGTTCTGCTGTTGCTGCTGCTGCTGCTGCTGCTGTTGTTGTTGTTGTTGTTGTTGTTGTTGTTGTTGTTGTTGTTGTTGTTGTTGTTGTTCCTGCTCTAGCTTCTCTTTGGCCAAACGCTCTTCTTGCTCGAGTTTTTCCTTGGCCAACCGCTGCTCCTTCTCCTGGGCCTCCTTCTTCTTGGCCAAGGCCTCTTTCTCCTGGCGCAACCTCTCGTCCTCTGCCAACTTCTGCTTCTCCAACTCCTCCTGGACCTTGAGCTCATCCTGTCTCTTCTTGTTCTCCATGATTTGTGCTATACACCACGCAGCTTCGTCAAGCTTGGTGACGGTTTCATCGAGAATCAGCTCGAATTGCCCGATATTGCGAGTGAACAGCGTGGTGATCTGAACCGGCACTATCTGGTTGTTGGTGCCTGTGATCAAGTTACTTTGCTTGCGGTTGCTGTTGATGACCTCGAAAAAGTACCCTGTGGTACGGAGAATGTCGTTGAACGACTCGTTGAGTCGGTCTTCTAGGTTCATGCCTGAGTTGTGTGTGTTGTTGTACGACGAGTTCTGGCCACAGCGTAATATAATCTCTGTCTTCTGCGCGCAGCCGTGTCTCACTGCATGAACACTTGCCATCACGACATCGGCCCATAGCGGCCAGTCATGTGATCCTTCCACAAGTAATTGCTAGGTATTTTAGGTTTCAGCTATTTTATTTTCTCATCTTTATTATTTTTTTTTTCATAAATGGATTATTTTTTAGTTGGCTGGCTGGTTGAAGTGGTGGCCATGTGGACTGATTTCTCCACTTATACTGTATAGTCTGGAGTAAGTGTAGCTAGGTAATGTTATTGTAGGGTTTTTTGTATAGAGTTTTGTATGGATTTTTATGAATTTTTGTTTGATCGATGGAGAATACTTTGATCTTTCTAATGGTATCAAAAACTTCTCTTTCTATAAATTCTTCGATTTTTGGGAGGCGATTTACATTTATATTATTAGCACTCAGTGTGCATCAGCGTGAGAATATAGAAAACCTCGCCCAACAACTTAAGCATTTGAAATTATTTAAGCGTAATTAGTGCGCTCACGCCCATAACTACTCGAAAGCCACACCCATTTATGTCCATCGAAACAAAACTCACTTGAAAAAAAACCAAAAGTTTCATATTAATAGAAGTCCTCCTTATTTGAAACCATAAATTACAAAAACTATTAATCAGAAAAACCACAATTTCCCACTCACCATAATTACACTTACCATAATTACATTCTACCATAGCCTAAAAAGTACTGGAATGGGTAGGTGCCCTGAGGCCGAGCGCGATTGGAGGTCACATGACGCAGCGCGGACGCGTATTTCATAACATAACTTCCTCTGCTCCTCCTTCTACACCATCTAACTTGCTCTTTTCCCCCATGTCCGATCTGTTGGTGGCCAGGCAAGGTCCGTTGGCTCACGTGTGGTTGGCATCCAACTATGACAAGAAACTTTCAAAGCAACAGTTCCTCAATACCGATATTGTCATCTCCTCTAGGATCATCTCTGGCAAACAGCTCCAGTCGGGCTCCAATGACAACGAGAATTCAAACACAATCACACTCCGGCTCTCGGGCCAGCTTCTTTTGGGAATTGTCCGCATCTACTCCAGAAAAACAAAGTATTTACTCGACGATATCCAGGAGGTGTTATATAAGCTTAAAAACTCCTTTAAGTCCGCCAGTGGGGCCACCATTGGTGCTGCCACAGCCAATCTCGTCAACTTGCCTGCTAAAAAAACAACTCTCGCCAATCTTGACAGAGTCACATTGCAGGACCAAGTGACCAACTTCGATTTATTCTACCAGGAGGACCTTGTTCTTGACGATGAGCCTTCCATACCCACGGCAGACTCCATATTCTCGCAAATGAGCGTTGGTCCAAATCAAGCTGACGATTCTCAGTTCGATCTTTCCATGGAGGTGGCCAGAGGTATTGAGAATGACGATCTTGATCTTGACCTCAACCTCGATTTTGACTTAGACTCCGATCACTCCATCGAAGTTGGCAGAGACGCCCAGACCGCGTTACCTGACCATGAACAATCCCTTATGGACATCGATCCAAAACCAGCCTCAGAAGCTGCTCCTGGGTTCGACTTGGAGCCTTTAGAAACTATAGACATTGCTACAGCACCAACACAAGCACCCGAACCCACGCCTGCTCGGAGATTAGTGGGATTTTCCGAATCTGGAGTGGTGAAAACAGCAAAGAGAAAATTGGTCGTTGACTCCGCAGAAGAGCTTGAACGTGGACTCCCCAATGAGGTCTTGCGCAATATCCAAAACATACAAACAAATGGACATTTTGCACAGGAATCCTTGACCCTTAAGCTCACGCAGCAGGAAAAGTTGGACTTGATCAACGAGCTTGCCTCGGCCGAGAACCCTAAGAGAAGACGGATCTGGAATCTTGACTCTCAACTCCGCCAAAGATGCTTGGAGCTTTCGCGTGAAGAAGAAGCTCCTGCTGCCGATGCCGCATCTCCAGAAACAACCAGAGACTTTGATACCTCCATCGACTTTGATTTATCCTTACCAGACGTTGATTTACAAGCTTCGCCAGAACCTCTACAATCTGCACAAGAGGAACTGCTGCAAAACATTAGTGCAGAGAACCCCAAAGCCACGAGCCAGATTGCTGCTCATTTGAGAGATGCATTCTACGAGAATCCTTCGATTGAATTTGCAGATTTGATGAAGGAAGATCTCAAAAGTCTGGTTCCATTAGGTGTAGTGGAGCAACAAGACAGTCAGTTCAAGTACAGCGAAAAGAAAGAAGCCACCAAGTGTTTCTTTGAGTTGTTGGTGTTGGCTTCCCACGACTGCGTCACCCTTGAACAGACCCACACAGACAATCAAGTCGCTACAGACTTACAGGTGAGACCAAGAGATAACCTTGCGACCCAATTTGTATAATAATGAGACATTAAGCATTACCATATGAAATAGACTTTGAAATGTTTGGAGCCGAAAGAACTTTCAAAAAATAATTAATGGGTTGTAGAGCGTGGATAATCAGACAGGCAAATATCCTAGATATGAGTTGCATCGTTCAAAGATGCAAGAGAGTCGAGTCCTTCAGGTTCAGAGTACGACGTGGCAATGTACTTCAGTAGTATGGAATCATCGATCTTCCACACGTCAAGTTCACCATCGTCATAGCCAAGTACCAATTCGGATCCGTCGTCAGAAAAGGAAACAATACCTGACGACTTCTTTTTGGTGGGTATGTTAAACACAGGACCTTTTATGTTGACATCAAAATCCCATAGCTCCACATAAAACCCCAGCTCTGGTACACGTAATGTACCAGCAGTAATGGCCTGGTTGGGATGGCCAGGGCGGCCCAAAACGGTAGAAACAAGTGTAGCAGTCGGAATGGCCAAAAGGAGCTTATTAGTGGCGGAATGCCACACCCGTAGGAAAAAGTCCGAGTGTGCAGACAACATGAGGGAATTGGATAGTTCCACCAATGAGGTCACAGCAGCAGAGTGTACGGCACCTTCAATATGGTCTTTTAGTTCGGAACAGATGTAATTCTTCTCCTTTTGATTGGCAAGCCTGTATATCACACCATTGGTGGAGGCCATGATCACCAGGTCCAAAAACCTGTACTCCGGTGCATCATGGAGTTGGTCCTGCGACACAAGTGGCTTGTGGGAAGTTAATAATGCATCACTGATGAGGAGCATGTTTCTATCTTTTGGAGAGAGCTGGATGGAGGAGAATTTCGGGAGCGCAAAGAAATTGGGGGACCACACATTGATGACTCCATCCTCACATATGGTCATGATAGCCGAGTCCTGCAAACTCTCTATATTCAACTGTTTCATAAATATAATCGGCGACACGTGGTGCACGAAGTTGAGCAGCGATTTCTCCGTGAGCGACGAGATGTATGAAGTTTGGAGCGTGGGAAGCACAGCCACTTGGGTAGGAGCCACTGCAGTCAAGTCCCACATGACAACACGCCCACAGTCAAGGCCAGCCACAATACGAAACGGGTCACTATTGTCGAATGCAATTTTGGAGATGGAGCTCGTGCACTGGAGAAAAAACTCGGGCGTAGCGTAATTGGTGGTACGGTTGAACAACACCGCCAACCCACTCAGCCACTGGACGGATTGATTCGACAATCGCTGGGCTTTCCGTGTCTTTTCTCGACTTTTTCCATATGCAACTAGAAGCAAGTTCGGATGCTGGACGTTGGTTGCAACACATGCTATAGGTCTGTCTAGGAACTTGGATATATTGATGGACACATCAAAGGGCACACGAGAGTCCGAGATGGAGGATGAGCTATGCTTGATTCCCAAACGGATATCGGAGTAGCCGAGTTCCGAAAGTTGCTTTTCCAAAGCTTGGTGTATGACTTGTTCTTTGGGAGTCTGTTCTGGAGACTGGGGAGAGACTACTTTCTCGGTAGCTGCGACATCTGTAGATACAATATCCTCAGTGCTTGGAATGGAAATTTCCGTATTTCGAGAGACTTCGTAGGAAACCGGATCAGTCTGAATGGCCTTATGGATCTTATGGGGATCATGGGTTTGTGGAGTATGCAATCGGGGGGTTGAGGCCAGGGAAACGGTAGTCTGGAGAAGATCTACCTGGACCGAGAAGTCGACCTTTGGAGGGGGTGATGGGGTGTCCACAGGGACATCACGTGCGGCTAAGTCGATTCCAGGCACCGCTGACCGGCGCAGCTTGAGCTCTAGGAGTCGCTGTCGTTTTTTCTCTAGCAACTGCTGGCGATCCATGTTAGTACGTGGAGTAGTAAACAGACGTACTGCAGGAATGGGAACGCGGTTCCAGGGCCTGGGTGCACGGGTCTGCCATACCCATCAGTCCAGAGGTACGGATTACAGTATTGGGTAAATGGTATAAGTATTATGTGATTGTGTTTTTATGGTATTTAGTGTGATTTTGGTTATTTCGTTCAGACAGATCAAAAATAGGGCGTAGACATGGACATAGACATAGGCGTAGATATAGACAGACATGGACATGGACATGGACAGGTCAGTTATTTTGTTGGTCATGCGTAAGACTTGAGGTATAGTGAGTAAAGGCTAGTATTAGAAATACAAAAAGGCTAGACTGGATGTAATCAAAATATCATCAATCATAATACACATTATGGTACATCATATACCCGGGCAGTGCTCATAACCACAGCACCATGGCCAGTGCTCATAACGTACGTTCCAGTAAGTTCCTATTGTATCATCGGATATAATGATTTGTATGCTAAGTATAATAGTATTAGTAGAGTAGTACATGGAAGCTAGAAGAATAAAAAACAAGTATATATGTCCATTGAATGGAGCTATTTGCTATTGACTATGACGCTATGGAACCATGACTACACTAGCTACTACATTTAAGCAGACGAACTGCACACTCGAGAGGACTAAGCACTTCATGGTCAAGCACCCAAACACCAAGACTCATAAAGATAACTACTACCACACTTGAACAAGGATTAGATAAGACTAAGCACTATGAGAATAGTACTATGAGACTAAGACAAGACTCAAAAACTGAGCACATAGCTCTTTTGCTAGATGTACCGAATAGGAAGGCACTACCAAAGAAACGTAAAAATCTATCAGCAATTTGCAGTCTCTGTGACTAGCCATGCTGCTTGATCAGAAGATAGTCTAAGTCAAAATCACTATGAAGGTATTTTTGGGTTATCTGCAGACTCATAGTCTTTATTGAGTGAGTGGTCTTTAGCTTGACTTTTTTTTTTCTTTTTTAGGAATTGTCTACAACACTGTCTCTCTTGCTTTGGGACGTATGCGAGCCTAGAGCCAATATTCGCGGGGCCAAGGCAGAATTGAGATAACAGTTCTTACTGGTGCTCATAACCAAAAACCTGTGTCCCCAGTATCCCCATTATTCAATACAGATTTAATTGTAACTAGTGTATTTACAAAAAAATTGATAAGAGCAATGGGTAACTAATCGAATAATTTAGTATTGAGTAAAATTGTATGCGTGGCTTAGTAATGAGGATGGTGGTTTTGAGGTGGTGGTTTTGAGGTGGTGGTTTTGAGTAGAAGTAGTAATTTGAGGTGGAGCATTGGGCGTGTCTTGATACGCGCGGCCTTCTACTCCCTCAGCTCTCAGTCTCAGTTTACAGCTCAAGGTCGAGGTATTATGGAGATCGATGACATTCTTCGCGACTTCGAAAAAGACTCGGGCCGCAGCAAGACGCCCAAGGGCTCTCTACATCAGCAGCTTGTGACGGCCATGCTCAACGAGCGTATGGCTCCCGACCTTCTCCCTTATAAGCATGAGTTGATGGAGGTTGTTTTACGGGAGATCCTGAACCAGCAACAGTTTCTCTTGGACTCCCATGAATATGGTGACTCCAATGCCGAGACGGGTGTCATCAGCCTGGACTTCAAGCTCCAGCTTATGATCATCGAAACCGATATCGAGCGCCTTAGTTACTTGGTCCGCCTTTATATCCGGACGCGGTTGGCCAAGATCGACGACTTCACCATTTTCTACATGAACGAAACCTCGGCGGATGCCTCCAAAAGCTCGCTTCTATCTCAACAGGAAACTGAATACATGCATAAGCACTTTAAGATTTTGACCCAGCTATATAATAATAGCTTCTTGAAGAAGTTCCCCAACTTCTTGACTTTATTGGACGACACACGCGGTGGAGATGTCATGACTACAACCCCCGACTTGGATTTGCCGGTCTTCATTCGTGTGGTGTGTGATGATACCATTGTGCTTCAGCTTACGGGAGATGAGCTCAGTCTCGAAAAAAATGGCATTTATGTGGTCAAGTATAGCTTGATCAAGAATTACTTGGAGCTTGGTGACATTGTGTTGATCTAGAATCATCACGGCATCTACTCGCATCCTCCAGGGCACGAGTCAGTGTTCTCTTCAAGGTGCCATTCTTGCAAGCACCCAAAATGGCCGCTGTGGCCGCATTTCAAGCTCTCCACTACCGATAAGCCTCGGCACGGCTCGTGACAATACACACAGTTCAGCTGCTTTTTGGAGCATTCGTCACAGTACCAATAGCCAAAGTTGTCACCTCGCCCATTGTACTTTGCCTTACTGACCTCGTTGCTCAAAAGCTTCTGACACCAGCAGCAATAAAACCTCATGTCCACGTCCTTGCAAAAGAACTGGCTGAGCTCATACTTTAGAGCCTTTGGTGCATCTTTGATCACCTGCACGGCAATGGTGAAAAGTCCCTCTCGCCGAAGATTCTCGATGTAATGGCCTATGCACTCTAGGCAGCTGTTCTTGCTGAGAACAGATTGAGGAAAATCCTCCTTGTAATGATCATAGAAGAGTAATATAAGCGTGGCACTCATAACCACATCGCCTTGAGATATGGCGTACTCTATGGACCGCTTGATGATGTTGAGCGCATGCCAAGGGTATTGCTGTTCGACGGGGTCTTCGCCAACCTGTATCTTGCTCAAAGCCTTTGTAAGTTTCGATAAGTTGCGTCTTTCCAGGCTATGGGTACTGGACTCCTCCACCCGGTCTAGATTGCTTGGGTCTGATCCGTTCATTGCATTAGTTCCCTTTTGTTTGATGAGAGGGCTTTTGCTGTGGAAACTCTGGAATGATGGATTGAATGATTCTCTTGACAGGAACGACATACGTTTTTTGTTGACATATGACCCCAAGTATCCTGAAGATGAGTAAGAGGCTGCTGCATTGTTGAGGAAGTTCAAGTTCTCATTATCTAGATCTTGTGAGTTTCCTGAGAGGTTGCGCAGAGGACTGCCAAACTTGTACTGTGTATTGTTCTTGAGGTTTTCCATTGCGCTGTGGTGGTCCAAAGACCCAGTGTTGGACGAAGCAATGAAGAAGTCTTCGTTGGGGCCTCTCATATGGCCAAACGACTTGCGGGAGTTGTTAGTGTTGCAGGAACTAGCACCCTCTTCGTAAGCTTCTTGCCCGGGAATCGTGGTATCTTTTGTAGCTTCACGAGGAATCTCAATACCATTCTCTCCATCTATTTTGCTCTTTTCCGGAATCTCCTTGTGCATGGAAGAACGCCGGGATGAAACAGGAGGAGTATATGAGCTTTTATGGTCTTGGGCTTTGTTCAAATAAATGCTTCGGTTGGATTCCTTGGATGTGCTCAACACTCCCAAGTGGTTCACTGACGATGCACTGCCGAGTCTCCCTGGAGCAGCGCCGTAGTTGGTGGTCAGAGTAGAGTCTGAATTGAAGGAGCCCACGAAGTTGCCCAACTCGGACGATAAGGAGTTGGTCCCATCCGGCGACCGTGAAAGATGGTTGATGGTAGGGACAGCTTCAACGTCCCCCATATCCCCTGCCATATTCTCCTCGCACTTTGCTTCTTGTTCAACGTGTAAATCCACACGTGCCTCTTCCTGCTCTAAAGCCACGGAAATCAACCTCCACACCTGACACTCTCGGAACCTCTGTACACTGGCAGCAACTCTTGCATTGATTTGACACACAAAGGCAAGGCTGAAAGCATCGGGAACTCCCGTTAAGTAGTCATTGGCAAGGATTGCAAACACAGCTTCGTCACCCAAGGGAAGTTGCACGGATATATTGACCAAGTACGGTGAAATGGTGAGGAAATCTTTGTGGTCAAGTTTGTCCATGTTGAAATCGCCCTTTCTGGGATGTGGCATGGTGATTCCCAGCGAGACAGAGTCCTCGGTGGATTGCGAAGGGTTCCGAGTGAGAGGTGGCCTTGGCACCCCATGCATGTCCATGGTTATAGGTCGCTGATAAGCCATCGGGGAAGATTGCTTTGACGAATGAGTGAATTGCGTGGCCAGCCGAAGAAGGGCTGGTCTGTCCTTGAAGGAGAAATTCGAAGGTGATTTGATGCTCACAAATGACTGTGAGTTGGAAAGAACTGAACCTTTTCCTGGCAAACTGAAGTTATCAGATACAGGAGATGCATACTCAGGACGGGCTCTTTCATCGTCATAAAAGTCGTTTTGCTCATTGGGCGTAACCTCGTAGTCTGCGGCCACCAGCAAGTCATAATCACTGCTTTCCTGAGCAACAAGGGAAAGATTGGAGTAGCCCGAACTCCACGCTGTGGTGACCAGCGGTAGTGCCTCGTAAGGCCGGATGATATTGGACTGTAGTCCGTTCAACGAGGTCAAGTCATATGCAACAAACATATTGGACTTGGTGATGGTCCAAAGCTTGCGTGCACCAGGTGAGCCTTTGGCCCAAATGAAGTTCTGAAAAGGCTTATGGGATAGCGTGGTGACTATCTCCTTAGGTACAAAGCGGCGAGCTAAGTTGTAAACTGTAATGGACGGGTCGTCATTCAAGTACAGGCACGCAAAGTCGTAGTTGAACAACGGCAGCGAGGACTTGGCATAATCATCGGCCAAGTCGGGGATTCCATGCACATAGGGATCATCGTTAGCAGTTTCGTTCCATCGTATCTTCATCACAGGACCATACGTGGACATCACGGCCTCTGGAGACATGGATGCAGAAGACTCTCCATAGTTCCACGCACAGATCTTACGGTCTCTACCTCCCGTAAGCACATATTCCATTTCCGGATGTATATGTAGGGATAGAGCAGGCCCCGTATGAAAGGTCCATTTTCGCTCCGGAAGCGACGTATTGCTATGAGACGACAGAGGGTAGCGGAGGTCAAACTTGCACAAGGCACCCGAGTCATGGGCCGAAAGAATGGACATTTTGCCCCGGACCCGAGAGTGGGGCGAGTATTGACAAGAGCGAACGGAATCCGAGTGTTGCGAAGCCATAAGCTTGATTGCAGGTTTCGGCAGAAAAGATCGGAGGTCCCAGATCTTTACGGTTCCATCCTGGGAGCCCGAAAGAAGAAGCTGGTCCTGGTCCACAAAATCCAACGAGTTGACCACTCGTTTATGGTCATCCAAACGGTAAGCCAACTTGGCCTTACCATTGCCTGCCACCTGGTAGATATTGACATTCCCACTGGTCAAGCCGCATGCCACCAAGTCCCCATTACACTTGATGGTGTTCACGTGCACCAACTTCAGCGACGAGTGGAGACGCAGCAGTGCCGAGGTCTTGGGCTCAATCAAGTTGAAATCCGCCACCACTTCCAGCTGGTCGTTGTCAAGAGCCAAGAGCTTGAGGTAGTTTCTGCCTCCGATGATCACGTGGTGCGATGGAACATACGACGTCGGGTCGTAGAACGCAGAACTGAGCCGTCCAAGCGGGTGTCGGAGCTGCAGGATACAGGTGATTTCCCGGTCAAAGGTGTAGGTGAGTTTTTTGGCGGATTTTGGTTTGAGCTGGGGATCGGGACCTCGTGTGGATGGACGATCCCCGGCTGCGAGCGAGCCGTAGATGTTGTGAGCAAATCGTGCAAGGCTCAGCTGGCTGGATGTGCTGGACATCGTGTGTAAGATGAAGGAATGTGATAGTAAGGGGATGAATGCGATGAAGTGTGGAATGTGACGATGGGTGAATTGCTCAAGACTGAGCAGAGTGTATTGCGTCTTGTCTGCGTCTGCGTAGTGCGTCCTATGTGAGATAACGTATGTCGCGATGTACTTATTATTTATGTCCTACTACTACTACTACTACTACTTAGTACTAGTGATTTCTACCATCAACACTAATATTATTCACTTGTTAACCACACGCAACTACAAGTCTTTTTTTAACCATTTATTACTACTACCTACTTGCTAGACCCACCATGGGTAGTGTAATACCCATGTGGATGTTGGACTGCACTGGTCGATCAGATGTTAAGTGGCCTTCGACCCTCAATACGACCTCTATTCCTCTATGCTGGACCAGTATATATAAGGTGCGATGGTTCCTCCTTGAGGAATTATTAGCGAATAAAAACACTAAAACAGAGTACTGGACGTAACCAGAATGTAACACTTACGAGTATTTTTTGCTAACACCTATTGTTACTACTAACTACTACTATCAATTACTACTACTTACCACTACTGACTACTCACTACTACTGATCATAGTCATTACAGATACAATTATTTAAGACTACTAGTTAGGCTTCTTTAGGCGGTGTTCCTCCCAAATACTACCATCACTAGTACTCTGTCCCTCGATGCTCTTTACCTCTCCTTATGTCCACCAGTATACATGCTAAGAATTTTTTTATTCCAAAAAAGAAGAACTGTATCTATACTGAAGAATTCGTAAACCGTCTCACCACACCACCTGCTCCTTCTGGACTCAAGTAATGTGCTCTTCTGCCATCAACTGAGTGACTCCTTTATGACTAAGCTATTATCGGACCCATATAATTGGTCCTCTTACAATTGAAATTACTAATTGGTGTATTTTACTGTTACAATGCCACGGAATAATAATGAAGGGCAATGTGCTAGACTCAGGATCATTGACCGACAATCTAGACTTTAACATGCATGGCTAGTTGCGTCCAGAACAATGTTTAAAGCCAGAAATGAACTCTAACAATGATACAGCCTTAAAAAGGACTCAGACTTGAACACATAGTATTATTTATTGAGGCAAATTTAAATGACCTGACTCCCATTTGGGGTCGTGATTTGTTGGGTGCGGCCTACTCTTTGAATTCCCCGGGGAATTTCATACAGACTAAAAATCTTGTTGAGGACTGATAGATCTCATGGCTTATCTAGATACATGTGCTTTTTCTCATCCACTGTGTAAGAAGTCGACGAGAGTTTTTAGTACATAGATTTCCAGAATGTATGTGTATATGTCTCCAACGTGGACTACATCATTTATTCTAACAGACTAAAAGGATGTCCCTCTCAATTTCCAAACTAGACCTTTGTGTAAAGAGAAGATTTCTTTTTCGGGAGAATCACCAGCTTATAACTGCATCAGAATGCGACCTGAAAGTATGTGAGATTTCAATATGAAAGAATAGCCGGAAACAATATCGATTATTAACCGTGACAGGAAGCTATCCCCAGAAAACTAGAACTAAATCAGGCATAGAAATTAAAAAAAAGACGGACTTTAAAGATTGTGAAATACTGACTCCCGGATATGAACTCTATAAACATACCTGGTACTGGAAAAGGAAATTTCTTGAAAGTGACAGTTGAAATCGACCGAAAAAAAACCCTGAGGTCAGGAATTAAGAATTCACGTGAAAATATGATTATGCGTGTAACTCTGCTAAGACTTCTGAAAATGAAATTCTGGAAATCTATTGACGTTAAGAAAACGCCAGATGTGCCAGAGATCTGATCAGCACCATAAGAGGTAAAGATGGCGAGGGCTCACTACAGCAAATAATATACCTCAATGGGACAAGGCACCAGAAGACCATTACATAATTGAGTATGACACTAGAATCGTCACCAGGAAGTGACCAGAATGAGACTTTCTGGAATAAAACCAGATTTCAGAAATGTCATCATAGATTATGATGGTATCAAATATCTGAATATGAAACTGGATTTATCGGTTCTGGTTTCGGTCTCATAAACAACAGAATCAGAAATCTCAGACTTACAGGTCTTTGATAACTTTTCTATTGCAAAAAACACTTACCATTCTCAAGTAGACGAATCTCCCATTTCAAAAATAGTCACGCAATTCTATTAGTAGAGCCACGTACTTTCAATGCATCATGTATCAGAGAAAGACACAGTCACATTTTGGATTATCAATAGTCTATCATCATACAGGTACACAGCTAAAGCTAGTGACAGAGACAGTATCAGTGTGTTTAAATAGTGATATAAAGAGCTTATAACAGCAAACGTGCACCCAAGACCAAGACCATGACAGACTAGTGTCTAAGTAAATCTGGAACCAGAGAAGAGCACAGTTGTGGGTATCAAGTGTGGCAAATGAATATAATAAGTTCTGGATTATCTTTGATATATTTGGACTCTAAGAAAGTATGGTTGTCTAGTCACCATTTGGTGTTTTTGAAAGAGGTAGAGTAATCGGGAGCACTTAACTCATTTGAGAAGGAATTGGTATGGCACCTAAGACATCAGTAGACCAGTGTAGACAGAATTAATGCATCAGATTCTCTGAATGCTAATCTTCAAAACAAAACAGCATTTCCAGTAGCCTATAGTTAGGAATACCCTCTGTGGATCCAATAGGGAATATTACTGAACAAGGGAGCAAGTGAGTATGTACTCAAAAATACAAGTCATTGTTAAATTCCAATTCATTACAGTCAACAAAAAACCTCTATACAGTCTTGGTAAACTCTAAATTTTTTTTTTTTTTAAAAGTCAAGTCCCATTTGAGAACGAGAAGATGGTAGTGGGTCTGGCCTAAAACGCACATATATTCCAAGAGGACTAAATGAATAAACTCATTTTTAGACAAAGAAGATCTCGACCGGCTTTACCTCTCTTAAACTAGTGTACTTTTTTTCTACTCGAAATTCAAAAACAAACAAACAATAGGCCTGCGCAAACCTTATTGCACCGTTAAATCAGCTCATTAGCGCACCAGTCTACACCGAGAACCACAGCAAGAGCCAACACCATGTAATCCATACATAATAAACATGTTGATTATAATATATTAGTTTACAATAGGTAATACGTTATTTGAATAAGTAACGACATATTACATTTTTTCGGGATGGAGTCCGTAGATATACAGAGGGTAGGTATAGTAGGTATTGGTGGGTTGCAGCAATCAGCGGACACCTGCACACAACACAGATCAAGTACCAAGATCGACCAGTTTCCTCTAGGCCATGATCTCAGTGCTCGGCCTTTTGAGCAAACTCATCCGTCCTCTCAAAATGCTCGCTGTGTTTGGGGCATTGTTGAGTGGTCTGGCACTCTTGGGGTTGTATGTCTTTCAAAAAGCCTTGATCTACCCTTCTCTGTTGAACGACGGCAGAGGCTACTGCGCTACCCCGGATGCATTGGACATGCCCGACTACGAGCAGCTTTTCTTAGACACTCCTGATGGAGTCAAGATCCAGTGCTATGTTTTGAAACACGACCCGTCCAGTCCTTCTTACTCCAACAAAACCGTGCTCATCCTCCCTCCCAATGCCGGAAACATCGGCCATGGCCTCCACACCGTAGCTATCTTCTATAAGGATTTCGGCTACAACGTGGTGATCTATTCGTACCGAGGCTACGGTAAGTCCACGGGGAGCCCCCTGGAGTCGGGAATCAAGGTCGATGCTCAGACGGTTTTGAAGCATATCACCGAGGATGACGAGCAGCTTCTGCAGAGCTCTCTAGTATTGTATGGGAGGTCTTTGGGAGGGGCCGTAGCAATCTACATTGCTTCGCTTTTTTCCTCGAAGGTCCTGGGCATCATTTTGGAGAACACTTTCCTTTCCATTCCCAAAACAGTGCCACATATTTTCCCTGCCTTGAAGTTCTTCACTGGTCTTGTTTCTGAACAGTGGAACACTGAATGGTTGATCCCCACGATCCCGGCCAGCATCCCCCTCTTGTGCTTTAGTGCCAGAAACGACGAGATCGTGCCTCCTAGCCATATGGACCGCATCTTCGAGCTTCTGCCTGCCAAGGAAAAGAGCATCTACAAGTACAAGAACTCTTCTCATAATGATACAGATATCCAACCCCATTACTGGGAGAGGGTACAGGAGTTCATCAAGGAGAAGGTCAATCCCGTGGGTTACTAATAGTGGCCCATGATCTTAGAGTACCCGGGTTTTCACGCTACATTGCTGGGTCCGTGGTCGTTATGTAGTTGGTTATACAAAATCTGAATGCATGCACCCAGACATGATTAAACAGTGAGCTGAGGCTCACCCTTGGCATTAAAGGTGTCGTGGGACATGAACTCGACCTTTTGGTCGTCGGATAATCTCAAGACCTTTTTGAATCTCTCTCCAATGGTGATCAATTTGTCGGAGTTGCAGTCCTTGGTCCAGATGGCAACTCTGATGCCTTTTCTGATGTTCAAAACAATTCCATTGACCTCGTTCTCCTCATCCTCTATGGTTTCACCAATCACGGCCAACAATCCTCTCAACCACAAGTCATTTATGACGCCGTTGATCTCTCTTCTGTTGTTGAAAGAAAATTGCCATCTGCCGCCTTTAGAGTTCTCCTCATCCTCCCACTCGGGTTTGATGCCTTCTTTAAACAAGTGGTAGTCTGATCTCATAGGCAATTGGTTGGCCACTGGGATGGAGTTGTAGATGCCCCAGAACTCCTCCACAGAATTGAAGGTGATGACTGGCTTCAATAAGTCCGACCACGACTCGGATTTGTTTGTGGTGGGCTTGGTGTACCATAAGGTCCATTGGCTGTTCAATGGGTGCTTGGCGGTAAACTCCTCCTTGTTATCCAAGACGGTCTTCTGGTTGTCCAAAGACAAGTCCTCGGTTTTCTTGGTTAAATCTTCAGATGACATCTGCGGTTAGTAAATGTGTCCGATGCTTTCTGGAGGAACGGACCTAGTTTCCACTACCCTAAAAGAGCCACGTGGTCTGCTTGGAAAAGGAGCCCTAATTCGGTGTACGTACGATTACCGGTTGATTAATGTAACAAGAGTATCTGCCACAAAGGAGAGGATGTCGGAAAAAAACTCTTGTGAGAGTAACTCTGAGACCGCGGCGATCATTCAGCGCGCGCTCAGCGTAAAAAGCAGCACGTTGGATGCGACCCTAGTTTTGTCTGTCCCATTGCACTGAAATCAGAGAACTGGGCTCTAGTAAAATGGGCGCGTTAAAAAGCACCCCCCATCTAAAACAAACAAAACTCCACCAAAACTCCACCATAATCACAACACTAAATTCAGTAATGTTGTTTATTTTTATGACTTAAATTATCACATTTTTACTACTCAAAATATTACTAAAATCATCCCTTAATTATCACTCGATTCATTACTAAATCATTTCTATTATTATTTTATTGTTGGAGCATGAAACCCGTGCACCGGCCCGCCTGTGGTTTCCCAGTTCTTCCCTAGGACATGACCAGAGGGCTGTGCGCACTCGCATAATAGGAGGAAAGAAAAGGCAGAGAAAAAGCCAAAGGCCGTCCAAATTAGTCAAACTAAAACGTAGTCTAAAGCCCCTCTAAAGCCAGTCTAAATTAGCTCACAGGTTCTAAATTAGGCCAGACTTTTTTTCTCTATTTTAGTTTAAGGTCACAGTTACTGGATTGGGTTGGGGCCGGGCCTCATAAGGCAAGTGTTAGGGCCGCAGTAATGCTCATTCCTCCATAATACTCAGGCCTAGATCTCATAAATCCTACGCACATACAAACATTCTCGAGCACCGAAACAACGGAACTTCGGCTCGTTTTGTTACCACAAATATCGTCTATTCGAATCTAATATACTGAGTGTCCTTTCGTGCATGCACAAAGTGTCTAAGTTCAACCAGCCCAGTATTTCTAAAGTCAATCTAATTTAATAATAAGAAGCACTGAATTAAAACAACCAGCCCAATATCAAGCACAAGGTGCCAAACATTGGGGTCTTGACCACACCTGCGCCGTTGCTGCCAATGGTAGTCTGTGAGTAAGTCCTGACCTGGCCCACCTGGCCCGTCTTGGAGCCCATACCAATAGTTCCCACCTGCACTGTATCGGTGGGCTGGGAGTAGGTGACCATAAAGGTTTGGACGAAGGTGGTTTTGACGGTGTTGACTTGGCCGTTAGTAGTGATGGTGACCCAGGCGATGGTAGCGGAAGTGGTGGTTTCCTGCTTACCTCCTCCTAGGTCCTGATTGTCTAAGGCCACACAAAGAGCCACGAGGGCTAAAAGTTGGATCCAGAGATTGAAGACTTTCATTGTAGTAGTAAAAGAGGAAACTGCGCGTGGAGGCTCGTCCGTTTATGAGGGCTTCGCGCGGCTTACGTACATACATGCACCACTTGCCTCACGAAGGAACTGGGCATCATGCAGGACGATGCAGGAACCATACCAACGTTAATAATGGCTTTTGGTCAAACACGCCGTATACTTCTTCCCAGAAAGACTCTGTATGCAGATAGTGACTTGTACTTGACATACTGACTCAAAGTTTTTGATGCCGTGTGGACATTTGGATGCACCTTTTTCGATCTCATGTAGAGGCCTTGCATCCGTCTTTACTGGTACACCACTGCTGTGCAGCATGAGTGAAAATAAACAAGCTCAGGCTTAAATCCACACATCAACAATTAAGGTTTGACAGAAAAGTCAAAAGTGGAGTAAACTTCGCTAAAGGATCTTTCTTTTGGGAACTCTATCTTTTTGAGTTTATTTGTGGAAAATCTAGTTAATCCCTATTCACTGGCTCCTTCATATGCAATGTTGTTGTCCCCATAAGCCATTATTAACTTTGGTGCAATATTATTCTTGTTTCTGCATGAAAAAGCGCCAGCATGAATGCCAGAAAAGCCATCTTGGACGGATTATTTGTTGCAACCGGCGATAAACGTCTGTAGCTGCAAACTCTTATGCACCTAACCAGGCTAATAAGCATCTATTCTGGGTCAATTTTAGCCGAAAGTGAATATCATAGCATGCATGTTTTGGAAACTAGACACTGGTCCAAAGTGCCATTAACAAACTGAAGTTATGAAACAAACAAAATTGTGGTTCAAGTTGCCATGTTCCCACGCATTCTTCTGGTTGGGCTTCATTGTATGGTAGGAAAACCCCATGACCTTTTGTCATGCTAATTGAGTAGTCCGCTATTACCTTCACTATAAAAAGGTAGACAATGCTCCGATTTTGAGTCTATATTTACACAATAAAAACCATTTACTGCCCAAAAAAAAGATGAGCCGCTTCGAGCCCTACAACACCGATAATAAGTACACTACACTCTGGGGTGTCTATGGCACACACCTCGTGGTATATGAGCCACGCAAAGCTTCGGTCTTGAAGACATTTTTTAAAACCAGATGCGATAAGCTTGTGTGTCAGTCAGTCCCAGTGGCAGCGTTTGATTTGGACAAGTTGATTGTTGATACCAGTGATGCTTCCACCCCCCACGCTTGGAATTGGACCATGGGAGCCTTGAACTTCTTGACTGCGCTAAACACAATCGGCTATATTGTGGTAATCTTCACAAACCAACAGAGCATGTACGTGACGCCCAGTTCGGAATACTGGAAGACTACAGCCTTCAAGAGCTTCTATAGTCGTATGGAGCGAGTGTTCATGTCGTACCGAAGAAACGTGTCGAAAGACTGCCCTCCGTTCATGTATGCGGCACCTTCTAGACCCAGCCAGAAGCGGGGTCGGACCTTTTCGTCTCCTCTGGTGCATCTAGAGTATCGAAAGCCTGCAATAGGCATGTGGAAGGAATTCGAAGAAGCTTTGAGAAGTCGCGTACACACCAAGACCACAGTGGATATGGAGCGCAGCTTTTATGTGGGAAGTCTGTATGAGGATGAATTGTTTGCAAATTCCATTGGCTTGAAGTACACTACCAATCTCCCTTGCTTCGACGAATTCGATAATCCGGTCTTCAATTACGACCTGCCCTCATCTTCCGGAGACACCAGTGAGAGCGAGACGTCCGATACGGAAAAAACTAGGAGTCCCTCCCGGGAAACTACGCCCGGAGATGAAAAGCAGAAGATGCCTAATCCCAGTTCTGTCTAATGTTTTGAATCCATGTTTCTTGAGCTCTTCCAAGTGTAGTTAAGTGTGATGCACTGGTTGCAGCCAGTCTTGAGCGCAGCTCACTCGGGCCGCGCATTTCGCGACCACACTAGAGGTTACTGTTTACTCCCCTCGCACCTACCGTCTTATCTATCATCCTAACCCACCTTCGACCTCATACTGTAACAATCCCCACACACACAAGTCCACTATACAAGGTGAAGTTCAATTTTTCAGGAAAACAACCAGCTCAAGATATTTTATATTAAATTCAGAATACAAAATAATCCACTTATAAGATATACTTTTTGTCCCTATAAAGGCTTATCTTACCATATATATATACCCATCCAAGGTACGGAATACACCATATAGCTTAAAGGCATCAGAACATATACAGATACAATAGATTTTTGGTCACTTCACAATTATATTGTCCTGCCTGCACAGAACACCTTCCTTTTACCCTAAATCGTTTAACTCCGGTCATTGACTTTCTCAGTGTCCTCCAAGAATGTCTCTACCGCAATCCATCCACCCCAACCGCAGAAGCTCCATAGCAAAGTTAACAAGGCCCATACTTGCATCTTCACCACTTCGCTCTCCGTCCGGAAGAAACTCCCCCCATTTTACCCTGGTCCAGAACCTGTACCAGAACAGCTTCATGAACAACGATGCCGTGTCCTTAACGTCCAAGAACGACGATTCCTCAAACGATTCCAGTGCTGATTCCGAAACAAGACGGAAATCCCTAGAGAACAAACTCAACGACGTGGTGGTGCAGCGTCACCTTAGGCCCAATGCTGACCTGATGCTTGCCTCTGAAGGTGCTGACATGACGAGAGATATCTACAAGTTCACCGATGATCGACTGCCGCCAAAAAGAGCCCGGAGTTGCTCGCTGGTCGAAACGGACTCCAGCAGAAGAGGCTCTTTTGCCAGTTCGCTTAATGTTCCTGGAGGTTTCCGCAGACAATATGTATTGGCACACTCTCCAAGAGTCAAGCCCAACATGATCACACGCAACTTCGTGGAGTTTTTAAGCATGTATGGCCATTTTGCCGGTGAAGAGCTTGAAGATGAGGATGCTGTGGCGTGCCATTATGACAATACAGACTTACCTGTTCCGGAAGAGACCACTTCACTCCTTTCCAACACCCAGAGAAACCCACGGGGCACGGCCACAGATTCCAAGGCCTATTTCCTCCTCATCAAGGCGTTTGTTGGTACAGGTGTTTTATTTTTGCCCAAGGCATTTTCCAATGGAGGTTTGGTGTTCTCCTCACTCACCCTTTTCGGGTTTGGCATATTATCCTACTGGTGCTACCTCATTCTTGTGTATGCCAAAATGGCCACTCGGGTGTCTAGTTTCGCCGAAATAGGACGTATCTGCTATGGACCATGGCTCCAGAGGCTTATCTTGTCTTCCATCATCATTTCCCAGCTAGGCTTTGTGGGTACGTATATTGTTTTTACGGCCGAGAACTTGCGTGCGTTCGTGGTTGCCGTGACTAGTTTCAAGACCAAGGACTTGGACATCTTCTGGTTTATCTTATTCCAGGCCCTCATACTAGCACCCTTGAGTTTGATCAGAGATATCACGAAACTCTCACTCCTGGCGCTTTTGGCCAATGGTTTCATCATGGTGGGCTTGGTGACGATCATCTGCTTCACTATTAAAGAGCTAGTGGGCAATAGCCTTGTGGCTGGGGAGGGCATCTACTACTGGTTCAACCAGTCTGAATTTCCGTTGTTCATTGGAGTATCTATCTTTGCATTTGAGGGAATTGGGCTCATTATTCCTATCCAAGAGTCCATGATTTACCCGGGCCATTTTCCCAAAGTGCTCTTGCAGGTGATCCTCACTATATCAGCCATTTTCATCTTCATTGGAGGCTTGGGGTACTATACTTTTGGATCCAAAATCGAGACGGTGATCTTATTGAACTTACCACAGAAGTCGCCCATGATCACCATGATCCAGATTTTGTATGCATTGGCCATTTTGTTATCTACACCCATCCAGATCTTCCCAGCTGTGCGGCTTATTGAGCTGAAGATCTTTTCAGCCCGGGCCTCGGGAAAAGCTTCTGTTTCCGTCAAGTGGACCAAGAATGTGGTACGGCTTACGTTTGTAATGGCCACTTCTCTCATTGCTTTATATGGAGGCAAGGACTTGGACCGATTTGTCTCTTTTGTGGGGTGTTTTGCCTGTATACCCTTGGTGTACATCTACCCACCCATGCTCCACCTTAAGAGCTGTTGTGACTACAGAAATGCAGGCACTCATAAGAGAGGCAAGATCATGATGGCTGTGTTGAACATGGTACTCATTGTAATAGGGATCGTGGCCTTCGTCTATACCACGTACCAGATCTTTGCATGAAGCCGGATCTCATGTTTACATATAAACATCATATCTTTCTATGTATTTATAAACTAAGGTTCGAGTCAAAAGCTAAGGCTCTAGTAATGTTCTAGTCGTCGGATAAAAGCTTGATGACGTATTGCCTGGCATCATGGATCAGGCTTTGCAAATCCAGTTTGGACTGATCACGCAACTTCTTGGACTCGGCCACGTAGGCTTCCAAAGAGTCAATTGCATTTATGCGTTGGTTGTGGAGCTCGGGAAAACTCTCCTTTTCAATCGTTAATAGGTGTTCTTTGGCTACTGCATAGGTTTTGGGCATGGCAAACTTCAACGACACACCCGTGGCCACGGAAGAGGCCAAAAACCGCGTAGGCAAGGCTCTTCTGGAAACCGCAAGATTGGTCACCAAAATGGGCAAGACAAAGTCCACCACGTTGGGGAAGATGGGGTCCAACACGAACCCATCCACCTTCTGCTTGAGGATCAGCCACTCATTACAGAGAGCAGTCTTTTGTGTGGCAAGTTCAGCGCCAAGAACACTAAGGTTGTCATGGACAAAGTTCCGGAGGTTGTTGGCGTATTTCTCCAAGTATGGCGTTGTTCTGATGCCCATACCCTGGACAAAGGTGATATTTCCATGGGCAGATTCGGCCTCCTTCAAGTCCAGCCTGATCTCTGCATTGACGCCAGGTTTGGTGACCACGTCCTCTTCGTCCTTGTAGAAAGATCTTCTTGGCATTATTATGAGAGCCGAGTAACGAGTAACGACTATCGGTGTTCTCTGTAGAACGTTGGTGGACTGCTTGATTGGGTGGTGTGCGAGGTGGGTGCTAGACCCGTACACCGGCCAATGGCTTGCTGGGTGCAAAATACCTATAACGTAGAGCTACTGCAATTGGTGTAACTTAAATCAAGATTTTCCTATATTTTCTTTGTCAGGAAATGAGTGTTTGATATGTCGATGTGAGATCTGGCAATTTTTTCCTGTAGTTGATGGAACACTGGATGACTTCCTAACATCCCCACTACACACTTTACTACACCATATTTCTACCATACTTCTACCATACCTCTGACATAATTCTGCTGTTAGATCCATCTTCAGTAGTGCTCTACCCATTGTAGTATTTTAAGCCTACTGTCTAATACCAACAATGGCCAATTCATTGTGTTACTCTTCTATCACTATTGTGCGAGGTACTTGGAGGGAATGTGATAAACCCGTACCGGGATGGAATGTGGAGAACTTCCCCGCACCTAGCAACAACCGGTTGACTAGGAGACACCGTTCTCAACTACTTAAGTAGCTCAGATTCCTTTCTTTGGAGAACAATCGGCGAAATACATAGAAAAAGAGTACCTGACGTCAGAAAAAGAATCTAACATCTGCCCTAACTACCATAATCCTCTATATACTTTACTACATTCTATTACATTGCACTACCCTACTTTTTCTAGTTTGTACTGTAATGAAATATTTACTCTCCTATACTCTCCTATACTCTCCTATACTCTCCTATACTCTCCTATACTCTCCTATACTCTCCTATACTCTCCTATACTC